>JAJIBD010014161.1:0-28894 GCA_021461705.1 Cryptotis parvus
AGAGCATTATAATAGGGAATAAAATAACACAGGTAAGATTAGTGGTTCGGGAAACTAATAATGACTTGATCACTTTATCACTTGAATCCCGTTATTCATCGACTTGCTTGAGTGGGTGCCAGTAACATTTCCATTGGACCCTATCAAGTGCTAATGTAGCCCAATGGCATATGATTGATTCAGGAATATGAAGAGTCTCAAACCGTTCCTTCAGGGTCTTGACAAGGAAATCTGACCATCTTGTAGGTGGGCGGCCACGTGATCTTTTGACATCCCGTGGGATCCAGTCTGTAACGGCAGGCTCTAGTCCAGCGGTTGTCTCCAAATCGCATTACATGTCCAGCCCATCTGATTTTTGATGCCATGGCAAACGAGACAGCGACCCTGATTCTGGAATAGCAATGGGAGGTCTGAACTCCAAATTCCTTCTCTCACTTGAGTGAGGTGTGATATTCCAAGCATAGCTCTTTCGATTCCTCTCTGGGAGACCCAAATAGCATTCTCATCCTGCTTTCGTAGGGCCCAGGTCTCTGAGGCATATGTTAATGCAGGGAGAACAGTGGAGTCAAGGAGATGTGCCCAGAGCTGGAAGTTCTTTGTTCTTTTGGCTATTTCTTCGATGTTTTTGAAGGCAGTCCATGCTGCTCTCTTCCTCCTGCGCAGCTCAGGTTTTAGGTCATTCATCATGTTGACTTCTCTACCTAGGTACACGTAACTGCTGCATTCAGAGATGTCTGTTCCTTTGAGAGTGAATGGGGCCTCTGGAACTAGTTCATTTTTCATAAACATAGTTTTCTTTAGATTCAGCTTAGACCTATCTTTCCACATTCTCAGTCGAAGTCAGCCAGCATTTGTGCCGCTTGGCTAATGTTTGGTGTTATTAGGACAATGTCATCAGCAAAGCAGAGGTGGTGTAGTTGCTGACCATCTATCTTCACTCCCATTCCCTCCCATTCTAATTGTCTCATGATGTTCTCGAGGGTGGCACTGAAGAGTTTTGGTGAAATGGTATCACCCTGTCGAACCCCTCTTTTGACATCAATGATCACTTCCTTGTAGAATGGTGAGATCCTGCTGGTGAATCCATAATACAGCTCACGAAGGATCTTGATGTATTGGGTTTGAACGCCCTGTTTGGCTAGGGCTTCGATGACTGCTTCAGTCTCCACAGAATCAAAGGCTTTCTTTAAATCAAAGAACTTGAGACAGAGCGGCATCTTGTACTGCCTACAAACCTCCAAACCTCAATGAGCTCAAACCTCAATAATGACTAAAATGGGGTAAATTTTAAAAACTATTTTCTAGGCAGTTAAAATATTTGTCACATATTTCCCAACAGATATAGTTAAGTTAGGTGATATTATGCTAATTTCTGGGTGACACAAACATGAAATATGGAAATAATTTGTGATCACAGAACATTAGGAACAGCATTCCAAGTTAAATGGCCGTTAAATAGTATGCTTTTGTGTATTTGTCATACATACACTATCTTGGTGATGAGCTTGCATGAACAAAAAATTCACAAGATGTCATTAAGCTTAAATATTATTCTTCTATTTATATTCACTGTATATATAACTGACTTGTTTTCTAAAGTCTCTAACTCCCTTTTTTCAGTGATGCACATCTGGTATTACTCAGGAGCTATACCAGGTTTTGTTCTGTGTCCGTGGTGCAGGTCACTCTTGGTGGGGCTCAACTAGGGAACAAATTGGTCAGTGCATGCATGGCTGGTGCCTTAAGCCCTATACAATCAGCCAAAACTATATTATTTTGATCAGCTCTGTCTCTTCCCATGCTTCATATTTCAAATAATTTCAATTAATTTAACACTTTATTACTGGGCTACCTAAATTTATGATGTTTGTCATAAACTAAGATATGGCCTGAAGTGAAAAGTTTAGCTAATACAAAAATAACAACGAAAAAATATTCATAAAAAAAATGCAGTTGTGTTGTAACTAATTTTTCATGGACCAGAAAAATAGTAGGTGAAGTTCAACCCCTAGCACTGTCTGGGCTTGATCTCAAGTACCACATAGCCTCTTGGGCATCAAGAGCAGCCTTAGGTGGCCTCCAAGTATCACTAAATATAGCACAAGCAGTGGACCTGTGCCCAGATGGTTGTGTTACTGTGTCTGTCCCTGGACATCTCCAGTTCCATTTGAGAGGCCTCATCATCATCATCTTCATTCTCATTATCCTCATTTTCATCATCATCATTATCTAGCCTTACCTGAGAAAGGTCAAACTTTACTCCCTGGCCTATAAAAATAAATCTAGACCAAATATTATAGAAGTGCTTTTGTTTATGGTCTAGTCATACCAGCTAACAGCATGGAATTGTTGCCTTTAGAGATTAATGGTATTGCTAAGAATAGGGGCCCTAAATATGTCATTATCAGTGACCTAGAGTCCAAGTTCAATATGTGTATAATTAATCTTATCTATATAATGAAAATCCTGTGAAAACTCCTGGAATCTAAACTCAGATCAATTTCCCTCGTTGGCAATATGACTCCAGGTAAATTATTATACAGTGATTCCAGAAGGGAGTCACGGTCTGGCTCCATGGGGGGTCACTAAATGCTTCTCATCTCAAAATTGCACATTTGCTTGGAAGATTATTTCTTTCATTATCTGATTTGAATATTTTCTGATAGTTTTCTCTGTAAGTAGGATAATTTTTTAATAACTTTTGTGAGCCCTACCAACGAATCATTGGACCTGGACAGTCTGGGAAACTGAATCACTTTGTCAGTGCCCAGAAAGGAACTGAATTAGGAACTTTATCCTCAAACTCAATTATTTAGCTCACTCTGAGCAGAAGATATGGTCCATCAACTTTTTCTCAATATTTATAGTACTCAGCTTGTTTTTGAAAAAACATATCGTATACGGAACATGTGGTCCCCCAAGGGGCAGAGCTGCTACTGGCTCTCCCTGTGCCCAGCCGCTCATGAGGCGCCTGGGAGGGATGGCATGTTCTAGCCCTGGCCCGCCACCCCAGCAGAGCCGCACAACAAGCCAGACGACCCCCACTCCATGAGGGCCTCCATTTTCCACATCCAGACTTCCCCCTCATCAGAACTCCACCCAGCAGACCAGCCTATCACAGCCCGGCTCGGCGTGGCGCAAGCAGCTGCACGTTTCATCAATAAATGCTGGATTTTGAGATGACTACAAGAGTATACTACCCACATGGCAGAGCCTGGCAAGCTACCCGTGTCATATTTGATATGCCAAATACCAGTAACAATTATAGACCTCATTCCCATGATCTGATGGAATGGTTTGAGGCTCTTTATGTTCCTGGAGCAAGCAGGTGCCCTTGGGCTCTATTTGCAAGCAGGTGTCCTTGTCTCAACAGGTCATATGGAGATGTTACTGGTGCCCGCTCGAGCAAATCGATGATGAACGGAAAGACATACAGTGACAGTGATCACGGAACATATTTGACACATTATATTTCTCTTGTCAACTTGCCTTAAATTTTTCTTGAGGATGCCAAAAACTCTAAACCCTTATAGTTTTACATCACTGCATCTAATTTGTCAGTTCTATTCAACTATGTACATTTTCACATTTTCTAGTAAGTTAATTATAGCCATCGTTACATTTAAAAAATATCTTAATATCTTGTAATCAGTATCTTCCAGATTAATTCTTTTATAAATTAGTTTTGACTACTTCAAGTTTTTCTCATGACTATTTTATTCTTCTTCATTCTTCACTTTTATTTAACATCTCTATACTTCCACTAAAAAGTTTACAAAACTGCATACGAAGTAGCACAAATATTAGTTTAAATCTAACTCCAAATATCTCTTATTAATTTTTTAGCAAGTGGAAGCTAACTAAGCAAAATCTTGTCCTATGTAAATCAGTTATCAACAGTGTTTCTGTCATAGAATTATGGATATACTAAATAAGATTATATAGGCAAATTATTATAAAACTTTATCTGAAAATTTTAAGGTACTCAATTGTAACTGTGTGTATTGTATTAGTTATCATGTTAATATTAATCACTTGTCTTCCTGTTCATTGATTTGCTTGAGAGATTTGTTACTGGTGCTCATTCAAGCAAGTTGTTAATACTTAATATTTTAGATAATTCATTTGTATATACTTTATATATTATAGTTATATTAATATTATAATACCATATTAGCATTTATTTAAAAAGAATAAGTAAGGTAAGTGCATTTACTTAGTCTAACTCGTTAACTTTAAGAAAAATAATTCAAAATTCATTTGACACCTATACTTTTCACATTTATGTTACAGGTGAGAAGTGTTACTCGAAATTATCAAACCTAAAGTTGGGAAAGAATGAAGTGTCTTTTAGAGGAACATATTTCTAATATCAATACTTTAGAGGCTTTTTTTTTTTTGTAGCTTTCCATTCCCTTGAATAACTTTTTCATTGGGAACCAGAAACAACTTTTAAATACGTACCATCCATCAGTCTACTCATGAATGCCCTCTGCCAGTGTTACTGAGTTTCACCCATCTTCATTTCTCTGTTGCTGGGGATTCCAGTATTGGAATTATACAAATCTGGCTTGGCTTTCCTTTCTGCCTCATATATCTGACCACTCTGGTGGGAAATGCTATTATTCTATTTGTTATATGGACTAAACATAGCCTTCACCAACCTATGTTCTACTCTCTGCCCATTCTATCAATCATTGACCTGAATTTATCTACTGCTACCATTCCCAAGATGTTAGGGATCTTCTGGTTCAGCCTTCAGGAGTTGTGCTTTAGATGTTGTGTTTCTCAAGTCTTTTTTATCCACATTTTTACAGTTATGGAGAGCATCGTGCTTCTTGCCTGGGGCTTTGATTGTTATGTAGCCATCTGCAACCCCCTCAGATATAGCATGATTCTTACAGACAGAGTTATTGGTAGTTCTAAGGGGCTTTTTCATGATTGCTCCTATTGTTTTTCTCCTCCTGAGACTGCCTTACTGTAGACACAGAATAATCCCCTCATACCAATTGTAGGAGTGGCATGGGAGTGGTACATTTGGCTTTTACCAGAATTAGTGACAATATTTATTATGCTTTTGGGAATATTTCCATTTTGTTTCTGGATGTGCTTCTTATCATCATTTCTTATGCCAAGATCTTATATACTATTTTCCATATCCTTTCCCAAGAAGTTCACATGAAGGCCCAACATAAATGTAGCTCCCATATCTGTCATCAAAGCCTTCTTTGTCCCTGCCCTTTTGTCTTTCCTTATGCATCATTTTGGTTACAACATTCCCCAGTATGTTCATATTCTTCTGGCTAATATCTATGTAGTTATTCCTTCTGCCCTTAACCATGTAATTTATGGGATCAAAACCAAGCAGATCCAGGAACTGGTACAAGGTATTTTTTTCTAAAACAGTATGGAATAGGCGGTAGCTTATCAAGTCTGTTATAAATAAAATTTGAAAGCACCAATGGTATAACCCCTGAGTGTCATGCAAGAACTACCCTCCCAAGCATTGTTGTAAAAAAGAATAAAATCTGGGTGAAATTAATAGAATAAATATCAAAATCAATTATTTAATATATGTTGAAACTATTCATTGTGGTTGCTGGAGGCACATGTGTTTGTGGGTGTTCAAATATTTTGCTTGTAGTCATTTATTTTACTTATCCATGAAATATAAATTCCATACAAAGTACATTTCAAAAGAGAAAAACTTTAGTTTAATGAAGAAAGAAATTTCTCTAAAATTATATGATGTTCTTGATGTCTTTTAAATAGAGTTCACGATTCCTTTTATATAGATATTCAGCTAGAAGTCATATGGTAAATAGCAAATATGAATCAAAAACCAAAAGCTGTTACTAGTAATTAAATATTATTTAAAAATGAATGCTGTATTTTTAATGAACTTCATTCAAAATATGATGATTTGGCTAGGTTTTTGTGCTATTGCCCTTTCTGTAATCTGAAATTTCTGACTACATAATTATTTACAAGAATGATCTTAATATTATTACTCTTTAACTGATGCATTTAATACTATGTCACTTTAATGCACTTTATTCTTGGAGTTTAAAATGTTTTTGGAAAAACACAAAACATATATTTGATAAGAACTTTGAATGCCTATGTTTACTTCTGCACTGTTTATAACAGCCAATATTTGAAAACGACCCAAGTGCCCATAAAAAAAGAAGAGCAGATAAAGAAATTATGGTCACTATCTTTCCATTCATCATCAATTAGTTCGAGCGGGCACCAGTAAAATCTCCATATGTTCTGTCTCATGCTAGTAGAGCCCAAGGGCATCTGCTTGCTCCAGGAACATAAAGAGCCTCAGAAAATTATATTAGGTCATGGGAATGACCTAATATAATTTTTTTGCTTTTTGGGTCACACCCGGCAATGCTCAGGGGTTTCTCCTGGCTCTGCTCTCAGGAATTACTCCTGGTGGTGCTCGGGGGACCATATGGGATGCCAGGGATCGAACCCAGGCCGGCACAGGCCGGCTGCATGCAAGGCAAACGCCCTACCTGGTGGGCTATCGCTCCAGCCCCATGACCTAATATAATTGTTACTGGTATTTGGAATATCAAATACAACACGGGCAGCTTGCCAGGCTTGCCATGTGGGTGGCATACTATTGTAGTCACCTCTAAATACAGCATTTATTGATGAGCCATGCAGCAGCTTGCGGCTGCTCAAGCCGGGCTGTGATAGGCATGTCTGATGCTGGGTGGAGTTCTGAGGAGAGGGAAGTCCAACGTGGAAGATGGCGGCCCTCATAGAGTGGCGGGCCAGAGCTAGAACCCACCATCCCTCCCGGGTGCCTCGTGAGCCTCTGGGCACAGAGAGAGCAAGTAGCAGCTCTGCCCCCATGTCTGTAAGTCTCTGGATCAGCATACCTGGGCCAGATTGAAAAAAAAAAACTGCTGCAGGGTGGGTGTCGATGATCCGGGCTGTGATAGGGTCCTCTGCTGCTGGGTGGAGTTCTGATTACTCAGCCTGCAAAAAAAAAGTTAAAACCTTTTATTTCTCACAAAACTTCCATAGGACTAGAAGATATGGTCTTGAGCAAAATAAGTCAAAGGCAAAAAGGACAAATGCTTAGATGTATCACTCATGAAAGATAGTACAATGGGTTAAGCTCTTAAACTGCACACTGACTTCCTGGATGTAATCCCAGGAACCCCATAAAATTTCCAGGTCCCCCTGGAGTTATCCCTGAGTGCAGAGCAAGGAATAAGCCCTGAGCACCTTCAGGTGTGGTGCTCCCACTATATCACTGTCTTCCCGTTCATCATTGATTTGCTCGAGCGGGCACCAGTAACATCTCCATATGTCCTGTCTCATGCTAGTAGAGCCCAAGGGCATCTGCTTGCTCCAGGAACATAAAGAGCCTCAAACCATTACATCATGGGAATGAGGTCTATAATTGTTACTGGTATTTGGCATATCAAATACCAAATACCAAAATAATTGTTACTGGTATTTGGCATATCAAACATGACATGGGAGGCTTGCCAGGCTCTGCCATGTGGGTGGCATACTCTTGTAGTCACCTCTAAATCCAGCATTTAGAGATTATCTATAAAAAAAAGTAAACAGCAATGATCACTGAGGATGAGTTTGTGGGTTTTTTTCGCCATTTCTTACATGTTATCTTCAGAAATTATAAATGTTATGCCTGAAGTCAGTAAAAGCTAAAAAAATGTAATAGTACCATTGTCACTCTATCTTCTGGAGACAGACAACAAGATCCCCAATACATACCTAAACCACAAACCCTATGAACATTTTTATCCTATGTATATATAACTATGATAAAAGTTTAATTTTAAATTAGTAAAGGATGAACAATAATGAAAATAAAAATGAACTACACAACTACTAAATTTCTGTTTATGTGGTCTCTCAAAATCATATTCTACTGTACTCAGCCTTCTGGGATGTGATGAAATGTTTACACATTTCATCAAGCACAAAGTAAACTAGATAAAGGGATGAGTCACATATGGGGTAGGATAGAGAAAGCTACAAAAGATTTTATTGAACTACACAAAATGGTACACAAAGATTCTGGAATTTTTCCATTTAGATTTCAGGCTTTGGTGCTCCCAAGAAAAAAAAAGAAAATGTTTCTTCTAAGATTAGAAAAATACAAAAATGTCCACTTTTGCCACTTTCATTCGGCATAGTATTCAGTCTTAGTAAGAGAAAGTAGGCTATAAAAAGAAAGTAAAGGGCATTCAAATGAATAAAACAATCTGTCTACAGATATAATCTTATACATAGAACATTTTTAGTATTCTACACAAAGGCCTTGATAAATTATGACAAATTCAGTAAAGTTGCAGGAGAGTAAATAAACATTACAAAATCAGTTATGAGTCTAGACAGAAATAATGAACCATCCAATTGAAAAATAGGGAACAAATGTATGAAAGGAGAAATTAGAAAACTTTCATCACTGGGACCAGAGAGAGGATAGGGCACTTTCATTTCATGCAACTGGAAGGAGTTTGATCTCCAGCATCCTATATGTTTTCCCAAGGCCACCAGGAGTGACCCCCTTAGCACACAGCCAGGAGTAAATACAGAGCAACACCAGGAGTGGCTCCCAGAAAAGAAAAAGAAAAATGTCATCACTATAAACCAGGCCCTAATCTTTTTGATCCTCTTGATCAACCCTTCTCGACTCTAAGTCTTATAGCCTTCTGTGGACAACCAATGATATTCAAAGGGTCCACAGGTAAAAATCACATAAATGTGGGAGCCAAGGTATGGAACTAAGGGTAAAACAGGGTTATGCAGAAAAAACAAGTTGACAGGGAACCAAAGTAGGGAAAAGGTGGAGAAACATTGCTTTAGACATTTCACTTTCTATCCTGATATTATCTAAACAAAATGTAAAAGTATTTTGTATTCAATTCTCCCTCATTATTTTCTTCCCTATAGTCATAAAAATGATGACCAAGAAATGTCATAGCAGTGCTTCCAGATATATGTGATCATCATTCAAGAAACGAACTTGGGACCGACAACCTTTGCTCTGAGCAGAGGAGCAAATAGATCTTTTCTTAGAATATGGAATTTTCCTCATCTTCCATCAAAAGATAAAATTCTCTAATTCATCTATAAAAACTTCATTTATTTACATTAGATATGATAACCCTACTGCATTGAAAAAGGGCTATATGTATGCACACCACAATAAAGAGTTAATCTAATATTTTTATGCTGAGAAGTCTTCTCTCTTATCCTTTTAAATTTCAGCTGTAAAAATGGCCAAATACATGAGGATTCATACATTTATATTAAAGTCAAAGAGTTGCTAAGGACAATTTCCTAAATTATTCTTTTAAGACTGCATTTTATAATTTGGTGGCCCTTGAGGGAGGTGAAATGATACGGTTTCCTCCCCCTTCGGAATATTTCTGTTCTTAGAAGTTCATAACATATCCAGTCCTCTGAATGTCAGAGTTATATATGAACTGCTGATGCCTCTCAGTAAACAAAGTATAAAGGAAGATAGATGTTAGATGGGCCTAATGACCCATGAGCCCAATCTATGCTCAGAGGGTTCTGAAAGCTATGCTTGGGAGCTTGGGAATTCTGGGACATCTGGGACTTAGAGACTCCCACATACTCTATAAAAATTTTATCCAACTTACCAGAAAGGCTTGGAACTCAAAGACTTGAAGGGACCCTGCTAATCATCTTTAGAAACCTAGACACATAATGTAATTGAACTCAAGTAAGGCCTGGGATAAGAAATAGTAGAGAGGTAAAGAAATTCAGACAAGCAAAAGAGAAAAGTTAAATGAGAACAGAAGAAAAAAGGATGTTACTCTTTGATGAAAAGTGATTCCAAACACCAATGTCTACGAACAATATACAAAAGAACACGTGGAATCAGAATCGGCATCTGAAAGTAAGTGCAGTGATATATCAATGAATAATGTGCAGAATTCTCTCTGTCTCTCACATATATATACACATAAACACACTGTTCATATAATAATCTGTAACAGATAGTATCAGATAGAGTTTATACCATAATGAAAACATTTTCTGTCACCAAATAATAAAGACTATTCTAGCTGTCAATTAATTTGTTACAAGACAGTCAGGTCAGCGACCAACTTGTTATGATTAATCATAGATGATGCTATCTTAATCAACTTACACATATTTAAGGTAGATGTATGAATATAATCAATGCCTAAAATTATCATATTTTTACAGTCTACTATTTACTTGTTCTTAATCATTCATATACTAGTTTATCTTGAGTTAATGCTCGAGATGAGAGCAATGAGAGCATTCTACTGAGAGTATATCACCTACATGGCAGAGCCTGGCAAGCTACCTGTGTTTTATTTGATATGCCAAATAATAGTAACAATTATGGACCTCATTCCCATGACCTGAAGGAATGGGTTGAGTCTTTTCCTGTTCCTGGAGCAAGCAGATGTCCCTGGGGTACATTTTCTTGCAACAGGACATGTGAAGATGTTACTGGTGCCCACTTGAGTAAATCGATGCACAATGGAGACAAGTAATACAAGTGATACTAGTTTATTAGAAGTCTTCAAGACTTATTCCAAACCCTTCTTGTCTCCACCACTTTATTAAAACATATACAAATACACAATCGCAAACCCCAACAAACACCCACATTAAATAAATTGAATTAAATCACGAAAAACCCTGAATGTAGGTTATAAACCCTCAGCAACTGCTTTGATTCCATCAAGACCAGAGAAGTTATCCAATGGAAGTAAAAATGTTCCATTTCAATCTGAGCAGTGCTGGATTATCTGTGAATTCACAGAAATCCAGTGAAAAGTAGAAGCATTTGCCCTGAGATATTCTTTTACTTTGCCATCTTCTGTAACATGCTTCTTTCATACCTTCTTACATTTTACAGACAACAGTGGCCTAATTATAGATAGTAGTCTTTCACAAAGTTGTTTACTTTTACTTACAACTGAATTCTTTATTAGCAGTTTGGCCTAAATAAAAATAAATACTTGGAGGCAAGTTTTGAAGATATTCTATTAACTAGTTTATTAATGTATATTGACTTTTTACCTTTAAAATAAATAGATGACCAGCAGGAAGACAAGTAATACAAGATAAGTGATATTTAAAATTAACTACATCACTTAAACTGTATATTTTCCAATTTTACAGTAGAAGACTCAGCAGAATAAGTGTCTAAGTACATAAAAATGAACTTAAAATATTAATGACTTCATTGTTGATTAGCACTAAAATGAAAAGATCTCTATTATACCTGAACTTTTCTATTTGCCCTGTTTTTAAATATATATTCTCTCCACCTATCAAACACATCATAGTTTTTTGTTGTTGTTCGTTACTTTTATTTTTTTTAATTTTTTTATATTTTATTATACCACCCTGAGATATACAATTATAAAGATGTTCATGTTTGAGTTTCTGTCTTACAGTGTTCCAGCACCCATTCTTCCACCAGTGCCCAATTCCCACCACCATGTCCCCAATTCCCTCCCTCCTCCCCTAGCCTGCCTCTATGGCAGGATTTTTAATCTCCTTTTTCTTTTTTCTCTCTCTCTCCCTCTCTTCCTTCTCTTACACACTGTGGATTACAATACATACATTTATAGGTTATAATGTGTACCTTTTTGCCTTGTATGCATTGCTCAGTTCTAGGCTGGTATTACCACTTTCAACAATTATTAGCACACTATTCCCTTCTCCATCTTACCTAACCTCTGACTCCCACACATTTTGGTAGATTCCACCTTTGACAAGACCTCCTGATCCATGTTTTACCTGACCCTGGATATTGGTTTCATACTATAGTATGAAACTATCTATATACATATATATACACACATGAAGTATCATGTATATATGTACATATATACATGATATATATGTATATATATATCATGTATATATCATGCAAATAAATGCAGTCATTCTATATCTGTCCTTTTTCTTCTGGCTAATTTCATTCAACATGATCCTCTCTATATCCAACCATTTATAGGCAAATTTCATAACTTCATTTTTTCCTAACAGCTGCATAGTATTCCATTGTGTAGATGTACCACAGTTTCTTTATCCAGTCATCAGTTCTCGGGCACTCTGGTAGTTTCCAGATTCTGGTTGTTGTGAATAGTGCTGCTACACATCATAGTTTATAAACTAAAAAACAGCTTTCCATGGCAGGGCATAGTTCCACCCTTCAACTGTTATGATCTCAAGGAAAATAAAACTGAATTTTAATAAGACATAAGTTAGTATTTTTGCTTATAACTTGCATAAATGATATGAAAGTATTATTTTGTAAGCTATTTTTGATGGGTGGAGCAGAAAGGAACCCTCAATCTGCCAAATTGTAAGAAAGCAAATTCTTGGTTTTAAATTCTAGACTCAGAGAAGAGTCTGTTCTGCCACTGCCCTCCAAACTTGTCTGTCTACAGAAAAGCATCATGTTGAGAACAGGTATTCTGATATGGGGCTAGCTTGCTGCTATAAATTCAGAATTGTCTTTCTGATATTTCCTCAGACTCTTCAGAGAAATGGTACATAAACAACTGCCTTCTGATTGAGTAGCTTGGCAGCTTCCTCAACTCTGGTAATTTTATCTCTTACTACTACAGAAAACCAATTTTAGTTCCAGCTTCTGTAGGATAAATAGTTGTTCCTTAGGGCTGGAGAGATAGCACAATGCATCTCACACTTGCCTTCTCATAAAAAGTGGGTATGTTAATTCACTTTTCAAGGTATTTAAACTGTGAAATTCATATTAGCAAAGTTAAATGCAGCCATTTTAACTAAAATACCTCATCTTTTACCCCTTCACCTATTCGCCCTCCTGCAACCACATACGTGCACATCATTGATTATACCAATGCTTGTTTTACTTGGCAGATTAATTATGAAAAAATGGAGAAAATATCCAGGACTATCAATTGTTGACATTAGAATAAATACTCACCTGTTCATTGGCTCCAGCAGAAGTAGTTGTGTTGTTAAATATACAAAGCACAAATAAAATCTGGTTGTGTTAGTTGTTGCAACATTTTATAGCATCTAAGAGACAAAAATAAAAATAAAATTTAATAACTTCTTTGTTGCTTTAGGAAGCAACAAATACTCACTACCAACTTTGATTTTGTTGTCATCCCAAGTATATCAGATATTTTATCTATTCATACTTAAAGATAGATACAATTTTAGGACTTGAGTGCAATTTTATATTAATCATTTCTATTATAGGTAGTAAGAATGATAAGCACGATTTGCTGAATAGAAAAAAAACATTTTATTAGAGGAATATCAAAGGCTTGCAGGATAAATTGAGTTTAGAGTTAAAAATTAGGAAACCAAAGTCATTTTATGCAATTAGGAAGCATAACAGTAATGGTCTCATCATAAAATAAACCCAGGAAAATTTTAAATTTAAAATTCTAAAATTCTATTAAAATTATAAAATATGACCCACTGATTATTTTCTCTTATATGATATGACTCTATCACATCCACGAGATAAGCTCCTCTAATTAAGTTGTATCAAAATACAATAATAATATCAGTTCTTATCTGTCATAATACTCTTTAATGCTAGTCCCAGTTAGAAAATTGGGTATAGTAAGTTCCAAAAAATACCTAGAAATTAATTGAAAAGAATAAAAGTAAATGCCAAAAGTCTAATTGTATTCTACTTTGTGAGAAATAGACTCTTTAAAGAGCTCAATTATTACTTTTTCTTAAAGACCATGAATAATGTTTCTTAATACAGACCTCAGAATTGGACTGAATGAATTGTTCAATAACTCTTTCTAAAGAAGAGAACTCTTTTATTTATGAGTTGATGTTTTATTTTGCATAATAATTTGATGTTTAAGGGGTTTTTTCTCTTTTCAGAATCTTGATGAAAAGGAATTTAAAAGGTGAAATCCTTCTCTTTAACAAAAATTCAGTGACAATTTTGAGAAGAATGACTTCTATCAACAATACTCAGTTCCACCCCACTTTCTTTCTCCTGCTAGGAATACCAGGACTAGAAAATATTCACATCTGGATTGCTTTCCCATTCTGTTTCCTGTACCTGGTTGCCCTGATGGGGAACATCCTCATTATCTTTGTGATCAAAACGGAACATAGTCTCCACCAGCCCATGTTCTACTTCCTAGCAATGTTGTCTATAATTGACCTGGGTCTCTCCACCTCTACCATCCCCAAAATGTTGGGAATCTTCTGGTTAAACCTCCTAGAAATCAGCTTTGGGGGCTGTCTTGTTCAGATGTTCTTCATCCATATGTTTACAGGCATGGAAACCGTTCTCCTGGTGGCCATGGCTTATGATCGCTTTGTCGCTATTTGCAAACCTCTCCAATATACCATGATTCTCACCAATAAAACCATCGGAATCCTAGCTTCTGTTGTTGTTGGAAGAAATTTAATTCTTGTGACTCCATTTGTGTTTCTCATTTTGAGGCTGCCATTTTGTGGGAAACACATCATTCCTCACACATACTGTGAGCATATGGGTATTGCCCGCCTGGCCTGTGCATCCATTAAGGTCAACATAATCTATGGGCTCATGGTGATTTCTAACATCGTTGTGGATGTGATTCTTATTGCTTCTTCCTATGTACTTATCCTTCAGGCTGTTTTTCGTCTTCCATCACGAGAGGCCCGACTGAAAGCTCTCAACACCTGTGGTTCTCACGTCTGTGTCATGCTGTGCTTCTACACACCAGCATTTTTTTTCTTTCATGACACACCGCTTTGGTCGAAACATCCCTCGCTACATCCACATTCTCTTGGCAAATCTTTATGTGGTTGTTCCACCTGCTCTAAACCCAGTCATTTATGGAGTCAGAACCAAGCAGATCCGAGAGCGAGTTATAAGGATATTTGTACAAACTGAATAGCCTTGTGCCGTAACTGAGAAATAGAAACGCAGGCTATACAGAATATAATGGTATCAGTTCTCTTAACATTTTATGGTAAATTATAGTATCTAGGTCTTTCATTTTGAACTGGAAGTAATATAGAACTCACAGATAAAGCAAATCTACGATTTCTACCAACTCTGTGCACCCACTTACACTTATGTGTAAAGGTTCCAAAGGAAAGGGCTAATGGAAAAGAAAAGCAAAAGTGTTTTTGAAACAAAAAGGCTCATGGAAAAGCATGAGATATCTCCATAATGTTCTATTCAGTGAATTTAGGAACTTATTCCTAAATTCCTAAAAAAATCTAAATTTAGAAAGTCTAAGCAATTAATTAATGGCAACGTATGAAGTGCACCAACTCCTTTCCTTATTATTTATATTAATGCTTAAATGTTCTCTTCTTTAAAACATTGACTCATTTAATCTCAATTTACCCCATTCCCCTTTCTCCATCTTTTCCTTAATAAAGTTATAAACTTCACTTTGTGGGTTAAAAAATATGAGATTACAAGGTGAGCATTTAAAACATTGTTTACTCACTTGAAACAAAGAATTTTAAGACATGAGTAACTGTTGTGTCCTGTGTCTAATTCAAATTGAATTCTATTTACAATATATTTGCTACACCATTCGCTTTCAGATTTATAGAACTTAAGAAGGCTTGTAGAATGAAATTAGGATATTTCTAGGTTTATTTTTATTTTAATTTTTTTGTTATATCACTATTTTTTCTAGGATCTTTTTGGTAGAGAGTTTAGGGTCCTCTAAATATAGTGCCCGGCTCATCGAGTTCCACCCTGCAGCAGTCTTTCTTAAATCCGGCTCATGTATGCCGGTCCAGAGACTCGCAGACATGGGGCAGAGCTGCTACTGGCTCTCCCTGTGACCAGCCGCTCACGAGGCACCCGGGAGGGATGGAGGGTTCTAGCCCTGGCCCACTACCCCAGCAGAGCCTACGCAACAAGCCAGACGACCCCCACTCCATGAGGGCCTCCATTTTCTACATCCAGAATTCTTTCTCGTCAGACCTCCACCCAGTAGACCAGCCTATCAGTGCTTGGCTACCCGTGTTGTATTTGATATATATGCCAAATACCAATAACAATTATAGACCTCATTCCGAAATGGATTGAGGCTGTTTATGTTCCTGGAGCAAGCAGATGCCTTGGGCTCTACTAGCATGAGACAGGACATATGGAGATGTTACTGGGGCCCGTCGAGCAAATCGATGATGAACGGGAAGACAGTGACAGTGAAATATAGTTTCATGTCAACTACAAATAATGGTAGCTTGGCTTCTTCTCTTCCTATTTGGATGCCCTTAATGTTTCTTTCTTCCCTAATTTCTACGGCAAGTACTTCCATTACTATGTTGAATAGAAGTGGTAATAGTGAGAAACCTTCTCTTGTCCCTGATCTTAAGGGGATGGCTTTAAATTTTTGCTAATTGAGAAATGCTTGCTGTGGGATTGTGGTCGATGTTTTTGACGATATTAAGAAATGGTCCCTCAATTAACTTTCCCATTTTGTGGAGAGTTTCTTTTTGTGCAGTTTTTCCCGTTTTGTGTATTGAGGAAAGTTCCTTAAATGAACTTTACCATTTTGTGGAGAATATTTTTCATGAACAAGTGCTGGATCTTGTCAAACGCTGTGGCTGTGTCTATTGATATGATTGTATGGTTTTTATTTTCTTTTATTGATATGATGTACTATGTTGATTGACTTACAAATGTTTAATTATCCTTGCATTCCCAGGAGAATCCTACTTGGTTATGGTGTATATCTTTTTGAAGAGTCTTTGTATTCTGTTGCTAGTATTTTGTTGAAGATCTTTGCACATATATTCGTCAGGGATATTGGCCATTAATTTTATTTTATTTATTTTTTTCTCTAGTATTTTTAAAAAATTTTTTATTATACCACTGTGAGACATACAATTACAAAGGTGTTCATAGTTGGTTCTTGGTAATACAGTATTCCAGGACCCATCCCTCCACCAGTGCCCCATTTCCACCACCAATGTACCCCACCCCCTCCCGCCCGCCCCAGCTGCCTCAATAGCAGGTAACCCAGTTTACTCTCTTTCTCTGTCTCTCTCTGCATCTCTCTCCCTCTTCTTTTTACACATTGTGGCTAGCCCTGCAGATATTTAGAGTTTATTACTTAAGTCTCTTTGTGTATATTCAATGGTGAGTTTTAATCTGCCACTACCATTTCCCACACTTAGTGAAACACTGGTATCTATTTATATCCTATTAATGAATGCAGTCATTCTATATCTGTCCTTTTCCTTCTGACTAATTTCACTCAGCATGACAGTCTCCATGTCCATCCACTTGCAGGTAAATTTTATAATTTCATCTTTTCTGACAGCTGCATAGTATTCCATCGTGTAGATGAACCACATTTTCTTTAGCTAGTCCTCTGTTTTTGGGCATTTAGGTTGTTTCCAGATTCTAGCTATAGTGAATAGCGCAGAGATGAATAAAGAAGTACAGATAGTGTTTCTGCTATGTGTTTTTCAGTCTCTCGGGGATATTCCCAGGAGTGCTATTGCTGGATCAAATGGCACCTAAATATCTAGTTTTTGGAGGAATGCCCATATTGTTTTACAAAAAGGCCTGGACCTGTCAGCACCCCCACCAACAGTGGATGAGAGTCCCTTTTTCTCCACATCCACGCCAGCACCCGTTGTTCTTGCTGTTTTGGATGTGTGCCAGTCTCTGTGGTGTGAGATGATACCTCATTGTTGTTTTGATTTGCATCTCCCTGATGATTAAAGATGAAGAGTACTTTTTCATATGCCTTTTGGCCATTCGAATTTCTTCTTTTTTGGAAGCTTCTGTTCATTTCTTCTCCCCATTTTTTGATGGGGTTGGCTGTTTCTTTCTTGTGAAGTGCTACCAGTGCCTGATATATCCTGGATATTAACGCCTTGTCAGATGTCCATTGCTTTAAAGAATATAACCTTCATAACCAAGAAGAAAACTGCTTGGCTCATCTCAAATGCTATTCAGGTTGTCACAGAAGGTGAAAAGTAGTCCACCAACCAGATAGAGCCTCAGAAGAACCCAGAAGAACCCCTACATTTGCTGGCAGCATTCTTAACCTTACACACTCCAAAGCTCATAAGATCTCCACCCAAGAGATTAAGCCAGTCTCCAGCCTGGCTGGTCAGAAACCCACCCTACAAGGACCCACCCTTCAGAGACCCACCCTTCAGAGGAGAGTGTATCAATCCCAGGAATGCTTGAGCCACAAACGCAGATACACCCGGCAGAACAGATACCAGCTTTCCCGTTGCACCCGGCCTCACAGCGGCCGTGTGATTTACCTCCAAATTACCATGAATATTCTACCCACCCCTCTGAGAGAGCCCCACAAGATAATGAGAGTATAGTGCCAACACAGCAAGCTGTCTGATGTGTGTTCAATATGCCAAAACCAGTAAAAATGTTTATTTTCCTGACCCCGAAAGAGCAATTAATACAGCAGCAGTAAGAAAGGCGAACAAGCAGTGCCTGATAAAATTTCACGGCCAACCTATGCTGCCAAAATAAAGAAGGGATAAAATGACTGTCTGTACTTTCAATGCATGTACTTTGGCATCAGAAGCATATATCAAGGATCTGATGGTGCAAGTGCAAAATATCAAGTACGACATCATTGGTCTGACTGAGACGAGGAGGCATCAGTCGCATCATGCTGTATTTGACCCTGGAGAAGAACTGTTTCTTGGAACATGCGATAAAACAGGCATGGGTGGCATTGGTGTCCTTGTCATTACGAACATGGCCATCAACATTGATTCATTTGAATGACTAACACACCAGATAGGACGATTACACTTGAAGAGATGTGGCCCACTGCCAGCAATTTCTATCTTCATTGTCTACACCAACATCCACATATAAGGAAGATGAAATTGAGAAATTCTACATGGAGCTGGAGGAGTTCTATAAAAAAGATCACACCTTCTACATAATCATAGTTGATGATTTTAATGCCAATATAGGTCCGAGAATATAGGCTGAAGAACTCGACATCAGGACCCATGGCCTAGATGGAATGAACAGGGTGAGAGACTATCTGGAGTTCAACATGTCCACCAAGGCCATTCATGGGAACTCACAGTTCCAGAAGGCTGAAGTAAAACGTTGGACATGGGAATCTCCTGGTGAACAGTTCCACAATGAAATTGACCACATCATCATCAATCGACGGTTTTATCTGACCGATGTTGCTGTCATCCCCAAATTCCAAACAGGATCTGATGACCATCTCCTTAGTGCAAAATTCTACTTCACACAACGGGAAGAAAAGACTGCAAAGTTTAAGAAGAGAACTCCCAGAACGACCACCAACTGTGAACTCTTTTGCACCATTGCAGCAACATGGGAAGATACCATCATTGACAACATCGATGAAGAATACAACCGATTGGTTCAGCACCTCCATAATTGTGCGAAGAAGGCCAAGAGAAAGACACAAAAGGACACCTGTCTTCAGAAACTCTCGAGCTCATTCGGGAACGTGGCAAGGTGCGAGCCTCATTCGACCAAATGCTAACGCCAAGCTTGCAAAGCGGTGCAGAGAAGCAATAAAAGGAAGACCTCAAAGACAGAGGAGCTGAAATACAGGAAGATGCAGCAGAAGCTGGGTAAACATTCGCACCGCCCACCTGTCCTTCAACTATAAAACCAAAATAACTGCCCTCAGATGCCCTGATGGATCTATCACATCTTCCAGAAAGGCAATGGAGAAGATTATCCATGACTTCTACTCAGATCTCTTTGATAGCCACGTCCCCCTGCCCACATATCAAATTCCACAGGATGGATATGTCATTCCCAACGCTTCTCCCTTCTGAAATCCGACATGCCATCTCGTCGGAAAAGAAGGGAACAGCACCAGGCCCAGACAAAGTCAGACCTGAACAGCTGAAGAATCTGCCGTCAGTACTCATTAATACACTAACTTGGCTCTTCACATGCTACGTGTCCGAATGCAAGGTGCCCTCCCAATAGAAAACCAGCAGGACAGTTCTACTGTTCAAGAAGGGAGACATTCTCGACATCATCAACTACCGCCCCAACTGCCTGTTGTCTATCATCTACAAGCTGTTCGCTAGAGTCATCCTGAACAGGATTGGTGGAACACTAGATGAAGGATAACCATGTGAGCAAGCAGGTTTCTGGAAAGGATTCAGCACAATCGACCATATCCACACAGTATCCAAGCTCATTGAGGTTTGTAGGGAGTACAAGATGCCACTCTGTCTCAAATTCTTTGATTTAAAGAAAGCCTTTGATTCTGTGGAGACTGAAGCGGTCATCGAAGCCCTAGCCAAACAGGCGCTCAAATCCAATACATTAAGATCCTTCATGAGCTGTATTACGGATTCACCACCAGGATCTCACCATTCTACAAGGAAGTGATCATTGTTGTCAAAAGAGGGGTTCAGCAGGGTGATACCATTTCACCAAAACTCTTTCTTCTGCGCCACCCTTGAGAACATCATGAGACAATTAGATTGGGAAGGAATGGAAGTAAAGATATATGGTCGATCACTACACTACCTATGCTTCATTGATGACATCGTCCTAATAATGTTAGGGGGAGAAAAACAGCAGGCAGGTTCAATGAGCCAAAAGGCCCCATGTTGCTGTGGAAAGTCACCAAGGGCTTGTCATCACTCACCCTCCATCCAGCCTTGGGAAGAAGTTTCACTGCCCCTCCTGTTATCTAGAAACCACTCGGGTGCACGCTAGGGCATACTGATGTTTAAAACATCTAGGGACATCTAGGGACATAACAATACTGTCTGTGCAACTTGAGCAATGTCGTTCTTTTGAATCATGTTAAATTTGCGCAGGTTATGACGTGAATTCTGCCTATATAATCTAAAGCTTCCCTTTACTCAGGGTCTTACCTTGGCCTGCATGCCTAAGAGCTTGATCCCAGCTAGCTGGCTTAATAAACTCCGCTTGCCTTTTGCATTACTGGCTGGTTTCTTTTGTGATTCCTAAGAACTTGCGACTCCGGACCCTAACAATAACACCAAACATTAGCCAAGCAGCACAAATGCTGGCTGACATCGACTGAAAATGTGGAAAGATAGGTCTACAGCTGAATCTCAAAAAAAACTATGTTTATGAAAAATGAACTAGTTCTAGAGGCCCCATTCACTCTCAATGGAACAGACATCTCTGAATGCAGCAGTTATGTGTACCTCAGTAGAGAAGTCAACATGATGAACAACCTAAAACCTGAGCTGCACAGGAGGAAGAGAGTGGCATGGACAGCCTTCAGAAACATCAAAGAATTAGCCAAAAGAACAAAGAACCTTCGACTCCAAGGACTTTTCTTTGACTCCACCATTCTCCCTGCATTAACATATGCCTCATAGACCTGGGTCCTAAGAAAGCAGGATGAGAATGCTATTCAGGTCTCCCACAGAAGAATCGAAAGAACTATGCTTGGAATATCACGCCTCACTCAAGTGAGAGAAGGAATCGGAGTTCTGACCTCTGTCACTTTTCCAGAATCAGGGACACTGTCTCATTTGCCAAGGCATAGAAAATCAGATGGGCTGGACATGTAATGCGATTTGGAGACAACCCTGGACTAGAGCCGTTACCGACTGGATCCCACAGGATGTCAAAAGATCACGTGGCCGCCCACCTACAAGATGGTCAGACTTCCTTGTCAAGACCCTGAAGGAACGGTTTGAGGCTCTTCATATTCCTGAATCAACCAGATGCTGTTGGGTTACATTGGCACATGATAGGGTCCAATGGAAATGTTACTGGCACCCACTTGAGCAAATCAATGAATAACAGGATTCAAGTGATCAAGTGAACATAAGTCTATGTAGTTTTTGATACCTTCATGTTTATCTTGTTGGTTGTTTGCATTGATAATTTAAACTGAATTTAGATCAGTTACCCTGATAGGAGAATATCATTCTCCTTGTGGCAAGATTAGTTTATTTAAATATCATTGGTGAGAGAGATTGTGGATTTAAAAATTCTAGCATCTTGATTTTACCCTTCAACGCCTTTTTTTTTCCTTTCTGGCTCACACCCAGTGATGCTCAAGGGTTTCTTCTGGCTCTCCACTCAGGAATTACTCCTGGTGGTACTTGGGGGACCATATGGGATGCCTGGGATTAAACTCGGGTCGGTCATGTGCAAGACAAATGCCCTACCCCTATGCTATTTCTTCAGCTCCCAATGCCCTCTTTTTTTTTTGGTTGCTGCATGTCTATAGAGACAACCTTATTTCTCCGATTATTACCTCATTCCCAAGAAGCAAATACTGCAAACTTATCCACTCACATTCAAGATGCTTTCCTGCTGCCAGTGCTATTTTTAATGACATACATAATTTGGGCATTTTAGAAACTCATAGATTTATATTCCTGGAGCTTCTGTGTTTACTACTAGAATGTTTTCTCAACATAACCTCATGAGGTTGTTTTTACTCATATTGCTAAATTCAGTAGTAACTTTTTTTTTCTTTTTAGAGTGTAGTTTGAAATCAGAATTTTAAGTCATTCCATTATCTGTCTTTTAGGGAACACAGTATGGGAATAATAAGTGATCAAAGGCAATTGAAACTGAGAACTGGTTTACAGAGTTCTTATTACCACAGGCAGTGGTGGAGTGGCAGGGAATAGTTGGGAGGGGATCCTTAGGTAAACAGTGTGATGTTGGAATATTTTATGCATGAAACCCTATATTAACAGCATTATAAATCAGTGTTTCAAGTTTAAACAAAAGATTGAAATATTGAAACATTGTGAGTTTATTTGTGTTCCTAGTTTACTGGCTTTTATTGGCCAGATATATGATACTCTTCAAATAGAGAGTGCTATTTTCCTAAAGCCCACAAGAATATATATGTATATGCATATATATCCTTATATATATGCATATATATACATATATTTCTTATATACATATATTTGTTGCAGTACATCTGCCCAGAGCCTCTGCATCTGGCCTGGAGTTGCCTCTTGCAGGTCACTTTGTAGATAGGACAATTTGAAAGTGGAACTTTATCTGACCATGTATTATATATTGACTGGTATAAATATTCTCTCATGCTGCCATACTCATCGTGGGATCTTACTGGTGTATTTGCCTGGGAACATTGGATCTCTAAGTAATTAGATCATAGAGAAATGATGATTGCCTCTAAGCAAGCAAGCATGACTCTCTGAAAACTCAAAGCTAATATACAGAACAACCATGGAGTAAAGACGAGACTTTTGTGAAGGCTTGGAGAAATATTTAAGTGGCTATAGAATATTCTTTGTTACAGATGCATGCTTTTTTGTATTCTGAGATAAAGTTCATCTCAGAAACTCCTTCTCTCTACCTTGCAGAGGCACTTCCAAGGCAGATCTTGGCTTGGCAACATTAACATCTCAAAGGACCTAGGTGAGGTCCTGGGAGAAATTACCTGAGGGCATTTGACCCTAACAACTTTCCATAGGAGTGGGAGGTCTGGATTGCAGGGATATAAAACTCGCATGCTTTGTATTTCAGAGGCTCTTTCTTTTTTTCCCCTTTCTGCTGGCGCCGTTATGTTTAGTGTCTGTCTCCTCTCTTCAGGGCTTTAACATGTGGTAGCCACCATCTTGGCCCACACATGGCGGAGACCCAGCAGGAAACCCTAAGTTTGGTTTTTTCCTATTGCTGATTTGTATGCCAGAACCTGTGTTAAGTAAAGCATTTTAAAACTTCACCGGGTTCTTGCATCTTTCTCTCTCCACTGGCTGCCAATCCCCTGGGACAGAAGAGGATCTCAGACCCGTCCCAGATTTTTTGCGGGCGCCTCAGTGTTTCCCTGCATATATTCTTAAATATATTTAAGTATATATATATATATATTCTTAAATATAATATACACACAAAGGTATATATGTGTATATTATAGTATATACACACTATCGATTTGTATAATATATACACTATAGATGTATAGTATATACACACTATAGAGTAGATCTTACCATCCTACAACGAAGTTATCATTTATGTCAAAAGAGATATTTGACAGGAAGATACCATTTCTCTGAAACTCTTCAGCGCCACCCTTGAGAACATCATTCAACAATTGGAATGGGAAGGAATGAGAGTGAAGATATACAGTCAGCAACTACACCACCTCCACTTTGCTGATGCCATTGTTCTAATAACACCAAACGGTAGCCAAGCAGCACAAATGCTGGCTGACTTCGACCAAGAATGTGGAAAAAAAAGGTCTACAGCTGAATCTCAACAAAACAATGTTCATGAAAAATGAGCTAGTTCCAGAGGCTCCATTTACTCTCAACGGAACAAACATCTCTGAATGCAGAAGTTATGTGTACGTAGGTCAAGAACTCAACATGATGAATGACCTAAAACCTGAGCTGCACAAGAGGAAGAGAGCAGCATGGAACACCTTCAAGAGCATCAAAGAAATAGCTAAAAGGACAAAAGAAACTCCTGCTCGGGCACATCTCTTCCACTCCACTGTTCTCCCTGCATTAACATACGCCTCAGAAACCTGGGTCCTACAAAAGCAGGATGAAAATGCTATTTGGGTCTCTCAAAGAGGAATCAAAAGAGCAATGCTTGGAATATCACACCTCACTCAAGTGAGAGAAGGAATTCAGAGTTCTGACCTCCATCAATGATCTAGGGTCAGGGATGCTGTCTCGTTTGCCAAGGCATTGAGAATATGGTGGGCTGGACATGTAATGCAATTTGGTGATGACCGCTGGACTTGAGCAATTACTGATTGGATCTCACGGGACCTCAAAAGATCATGTGGCCACCCACCTACAAGATGGTCAGACTTCTTCGCCAAGACCCTGAACAAATGTTTGAGGCTATTCATATTTCTGAAGTAACCAGATGCCATTGGGTTACACTGGCAAGTGATAGTGTCAAATGGAAACGTTACTGGTGCCCACTTGAGCAAATTGATTAATAAGGGGATGTCAAGTGATGGGATGTCAAGTGATCAAGTTATTATATGTATAGCTACTTTAATTACATAATTAACTAGTTACATAACTACATTTTATTATGTAGTTTTCATTATCACATGGATATGTAAGATATTGTGTTTTGGTTCGTATCACTGGAAACTATTAACATTTCTCCAGATAATTTTGCTTTGATCACTTGATCACTTGATATCCCATTATTCATCGATTTGCTCAAGCGGGTGCCAGTGATGTTTCCATTTGACCCTATCACGTGTCAGAGTAGCCCAATGGCATCTGTCTCGGGGATATTAAGAGCCTCGAACTGTTTGTTTAGGGTCTTGATAAGGAAGTCTGACAATCTTGCAGGTGGGCGGCCAGGTGATCTTTTGACATCCCGTGGGATTCAATCATAAGGGCTCTAGTTCAGTGGTTGTCTCCAGATCTCATTATATGACCAGCCCATCTGATTTTTCATGTCCTGGAAGATGAGACAGTGTCCTTGATTTTATAATAGCGAAGGAGGTCGGAACTTCCACAGCCCCCGCCTCCCACCTGGGAGGCTGCGCCTCCAGCCACTGCCTCTACAGGGACTCAGCATGCCCTCCTCCCTAGGGGCTGCGCCGGGTAATTGCAAACCAGGTTTGTGCTGCCCCTTGCCGGCCTGAGCGCCCTCTGCTGCTGTAAGTGTGCTCACGTGTGTACACATAGGTGAGCACACATGTTCCCAGTGCCCCTAGCCCTAGAGACGCCAGAGAGTATCCCCCTTGGCTGTCTTAGGAAAACAGGAACCGGTCCACTCTCGAAAAAAAGCTGGCTCCATCCCAGCCCCGCTGCATTCAGGAAAACTCTGCTGTGCCCTCAGTTTCCCCTTCTGGAAAAAAGAGACCAGATGCCACCAGGTAAGGCACACAGACCCTGCTGCTGAAAGGAGTTATTTCCCTGTGAGAGCTCCCAAGCCGGTAGGGCCCTTTCAGCCACGCCAGTCTAATGAACTCATTCCAGATTCAGGCTGGTAGGAGAGAGGAGCAAAATCCTTCCTCCAGGAACTCCAGGGCATCGTGAATATTAAGTAGCCATCAGTGAAATCAGACCAGGCTGAAGGTTGAACAGGTTTCAGGGAAGCCAAGAAAAACCGGGACCCTGGTAGAAGACTGCCTAGGAGGGCACAGGAAAATCGCAGGACAAGGAGGCAGAGAGAAATGGTCACAAATCATGGCCCTTGGATATTCAAATTCAAGATCTTCTTCAGGTCCTTGAGAGATTAACACAACTCTTTATTTGGGGAGAGGAGGAGGGGTCACTGGGATAGAATCCATGACCTGCATATTCAAGGTGAGTGCTCTGTGGCTGAGTCACAACCCAGTCACATCTGCTACTATGGATTCTGATACTGTGATCAGCCTTTTGCTGCACATTTAGGATTCTCATTTAATCCACCCAGAGCTCTGCCCCTGTGGGCCCTGGATGGTTGATGGTCTGACATAGAAAAGGACCTGGGTCCCCTGGGATGAACCCAGAGCCTGGCAAGCTACCCATGGTGTATTTGATATGCCAAAAACAGTAACAATAATGGACCTCATTCCCAATGAATGGGGATGTTACTAGTGCCCACTTGAGCAAATCGATGAACAATGGGAAGACAGTTACAGAAATATATAGTATATATAAGTGTATAGTATATTATATATACTTGTATGACCCTGAACGAACGGTTTGAGGTGCTTCATATTCCTGAAGCAAGCAGATGCCATTGGGCTACACTGGCACATGATAGGGTCAAATGGAAAGCGTTACTGGAGCCTGCTCGAGCAAATCGATGAATAACAGGATGTCAAGTGATCAAGGAATCAAGTGATATACTTATATATGTTATATAGTATATAAGTATCACTGTATCACTGTCTTCCCATTGTTCATCGATTTGCGCTGGCGACCAGTAACATCTCCATATGTCCTGTCTCATGCTAATAGAGCCCAAGGGCATCTGCTTGTTCCAGGAACATAAAGAGCCACAATCCATTCCGGAATGAGGTCAATAATTGTTACTGGTATTTGGCATATCAAATACAACATGGGTAGTTTGCTAGGCTCTGCCGTGCAGGTAGCATACTCTTGCAGTCATCTCTAAGTCCAACATTTAATGATGAACCCCGGCCGCAACCCAGACTGTGATAGGCTGGTCTGCTGGGTGGGGTTCTGATGAGAGAGAAGTCAGAACTTATATATACTTATATATAAGTATATATAAAAAGTATATAAAAAAGTATATTTAAGTATATATACTTTTATAATACTTATAAGTATATTATTATATAAGTATATATAATATATACTTATATATCATATAAGTATATACTTATATAATATATTATGTATTATATAAGTATATATAATATAACATAGTATGTATTATATAAGTATATATAATATAACAGAGTATGTATTATATAGGTATATAATATAGTGTGTATTATATAAGTATATATAATATGATGTAATATAATATAATGTATGATATAAGTATATGTTATATAGGAATTCATATATGTTATATATTATATAAGTATATGTGTATAAATATAATAGATAAAATATATATTGCTGATATTATATATGTAACATATACTATAATTTTACCTATACACTTTACTTGATAGGTTTTTCTATTGACTCTGAACAAAGAAAGCAAATCTCAAAGTGTGACTTCAGAACCACAGAAATTGAGCTCTAAAAAATGCCATGTTGCCAGAGTCACCAAAGTCAGATTATTCCACAATACTGTTAATCCCAACCTTAGTTGTGCAATAGCACTACCTGGTGAATTAGTAAAACCTTGACTAACATTTAAAGCGTCTTAAACTTCCTGCCTAGGTTTGGTGTTTGTATTTATTTTTCACATTATAAATATTCACTTGGACCTGAAATTTAATGGCAGTTAGCAAACATAATATCTGAGCCACATACTTATCATATATATATATCACTGTATCAATATATATATGTATATATATATACATATATATATATATCAATACACACTAAAGTCTAAATGAGTTAACAGGAGTCATGTTACATGGTTAACAGAACTTGCTACATGGTTGCCAAAACTTTATTTTTTTTATTTTTATTTTTTTGCTTTTTGGGTCACACCCGGCAATGCTCAGGGGTTAGTCCTGGCTCTGCACTCAGGAATTACTCCTGGCGGTGCTCAGAGGACCATATGGGACTCTGGGGATCGAACCCGGCCGGCACAGGCCGGGCCGCGTGCAAGGCAAACGCCCTACCCGCTGGTCTATCGCTCCGGCCCGGTTGCCAAAACTTTATATTAAATTAATTTAGTTTATTCATTTTATTCTGCATTGATTTTATTTAAATATTTTAGTTTTATGCAATCCATAGTCTGGAGGGGCAAGGAAAAGAGAAAGAGAGAGAGAAAGGGAAAGAAATAAAGAACCAGCCATGGAGGAGGGCTGGAGGAGGGGGAGGGAACTGGGACATTGGTGGTGGGATGGGTGCTGGAACACTGTATGACCAAAACCCAAATATGAACTTTTTAATTGTATATCTTTGTAATTGTAAAAATAAAAAGAAATATTATTAACATTTTACATTGTACTTTTAAAATATGTATCATATAATTGTATATGTGTGTTATTATGAAATTATTATTACCATAAATGTAATAAACATTTTCCCCAAATATTTGTAACAGTTCAAATGAATACTGACTCTAAATAAACACAGAAAAAAATTCATTTTACTGAATAATTCAGTTAAATCTCTTTTTCATGTTCACTGGGCTTTTGGGATACCCAGGGGGCAAATGCAACTGGGAAATGTATAACATCCTATAAATTCTTACTCCTCACTATAAATTATCACTTCACAAACATATAGGTTAGAGAATCCAAGCACGCGATCATTTTGGAAGACGATAAAGCTTCTTAAA
>JAJIBD010014162.1:0-26899 GCA_021461705.1 Cryptotis parvus
TAAGCATAGATCATTTCTATTCATGGTCCCAGAGCACCCTCCCCCACAAGACAACTTTTAAAAAGTATATTAGTACATATACCTAAATATATATCTCTGAATTCTCAATTCTATTCTACTATGTGGAATTCTGCCCTAGTTCATTCCGTCATCATATTGTTTTTATGACTGCAGATTGACAATATAATTTGAAGTTGAGGAAAGAAAAGCCTAGCATCATTTTTCTAGGATTGCTTTAGCTATTCATGGTTGGAATGCTTTCTCCATATAAATTTTGGCAGCATTTTGTCTATGTTTTCAAAGATGTCATGGGCATTTTTATATAAATTACTCAAATCTTCCAGTGTTGTGTGCAGAATTATCATAATATCATTATTAATCCTTCCAGTTTAATATTGGAAATATTAAAAATAAGGAAAATATTTACATTCCATTGTGTTTTCTTTGTTTTTTAACAGTATTTTATAACTCCCTTTGTGTAACTTTTCACCTCTTTCTTTTTCCTAGGT
Source organism: Cryptotis parvus (assembly GCA_021461705.1). Lineage (NCBI taxonomy): Eukaryota > Metazoa > Chordata > Mammalia > Eulipotyphla > Soricidae > Cryptotis > Cryptotis parvus. The sequence continues at coordinate 510 of JAJIBD010014162.1, forward strand.
CCTTGATTTTCTGTTATACAACTGTCAATGGAATATTTAGTAAAATGTTTCTACTTTCCATTTCATTGTTTTCATATTTTTTCTACAAGTTTTATCACAGTCTTTATAGTTTTCTAAATATAATTTTACATCATCTGGAAATTATGAATTTGACTTCTTTTCCAATCTTGATGTCGTCAAAGATCTCTTTTTTGTATGATTGCTCTGACAAGGACTTCCAATACTATATTGAATAACAGTAATGAGAGTGCACAGCGTTGTCTTATGCCTAATTGTAGAGGGAAGACTTTAATTTTTCAGCATTGAGTGTCATGTCTGTTGTAAATTTGTGGTAAAAGAATGACTAAATTTATTAAGGGAGAGTTCCTTCAACCCTCATTTTACTGAGAATTTTTATCATGATTGGTATTGAGTCTTGTTAAATACTTTCTCTGCATCTATTGGTATGATCATACATTTCTATTGGTATGATCATACAATTCTTTATATTGATAGTGTATTATGCTGTTTGACTTGCATATATTAAAGTACTGTTGCACCCCCAGAATGAATCCAACTTTATCGTGGTGTCTCATTGATAGATGCATTGTTGGATTTGGTTTGCTAATAATATTTTTGTTTGCTAAATGTTGGATTGCTAATATTTTTTTGCTATATTTGCACCTATGATAATCAGAGATGTAGGTATATAGTATTTCTTCTTGTTTTGGTAATTTTTTTTCTGTTTTTGTTACCAGGGTAATGTTACCCACCTGCAAATGGATGGACATGGAGTCTATCATGCTGAGTGAAATTAGTCAGAAGGAAAAGGACAGATATAGAATGACTGTATTCATTAATAGGACATAAATAGATACCAGGGTTTTACTAAATGTGGGAAATGGTAATAGCAGATTAAAACTCACCATTGAATATACACAAAGAGACTTAAGTGATAAACTCTAAATATCTGCAGGGCTAGCCATAATGTGTAAAATAAGAGGGAGAGAGATGCAGAGACAGAGAGAGACAGAGAAAGAGAGGAAACTGGGGTACCTGCTATTAAGGCAGCATGGGGTGGGCGGGAGGGTGGGGTACATTGGTGGTGGAAATGGGGCACTGGTGGAGGGATAGGTGCTGGTATACTGTATTACCAAGAACCAATTATGAACAACTTTGTAATTGTATATTTCACGGTGGTATAATAAAAAAATTAAAAAATAGAGATTTGGAAAGATTTTTCTTGATTATATGAAGATAAGTGTTTTGATAGAGCTTGTAATTTGTCTTGAAAAATTTCACAGGTGCACTGAAAAAGAGTGTGTACTAGACTTTTGATGATAAAGTGCCCTATATATATTTCTAGGCCCATTTCTTCTATTTACATCTACAAGGCAAATGTTTCCTTGTTGAAAGATTTTTACCTGAATGTTCAATCTAGCAGTAATATGTAAGAGTCAAAGTCTACTGTAATTGTGCTACTGTCAATGTCTTCCTTCTTATGACTTAGTTGCTGATTTAAATATTTTGATGAACCATCATTGAAAACATATATTGAATCACTTGATCACTTGAATCCCGTTATTCATCGATTTGCTCGGCGGGCGCCAGTAACATTTCCATTGGACCCTATCACATGCCAATGTATCCCAATGGCATCTGGTTGATTCAGGAATATGAAGAGCCTCATACCGTTCCTTCAGAGTCTTGACAAGCAAGTCTTATCATCTTGTAGGTGGGCGGCCACATGATCTTTTGATATTCCGTGGGATCCAGTCGGTAAAGGCTCTAGTCCAGCGGTCATCTCCCAAATCACATTACATGTTCAGCCCATCTGATTTTCAATGCCTTGGCAAACGAGACAGCGTCCCTGATTCTTGAATAGCAATGGAGGTCAGAAATCTGGAATCCTTCTCTCACTTGAGTGAGGTTGAAAACATATATTACAATTCACAATGTGTAGGAGAAGGAAGAGAGAAAGAGAGAGAGAAAGAGTAAGAAAGAAAAGAGATAAAGAACCTGCCATGAAAACAGGCTAGGGGAGTGGGGAGGTAATTGGGGACATTTGTGGTGGAAATGGGCACTGGTGGAGGGATGGGTGCTGGAACACTGTATGGCCAAAACCCGAACATGAACAATTATGTAATTGTTTATCTCATGGTGGTATAATAAAATATATTAATAAAAGATATGTAAAAAGAAAGCATAGGAGTGTCAGTCCTTCATTTATTGATAACTTGATCATTAGCAAATGACTGATCAGCACGGGAGTTTTGACCTGCTCCGTTTCCGACCTGGGCCGGTTCACCCCTCCTTAGGCAACCTGGTGGTCCTCCGCTCCCGGAGGGTCACCATATTGATGCCGAACTTAGTGCAGACACCCGATCGGCATAGCGCACTACAGCCCAGAACTCCTGGACTCAAGCGATCCTCCGGCCTCAGCCTCCCGAGTAGCTGGGACTACAGGCGCGCCACCACGCCCGGCGTGGCGAGACTCACAGACATGGGGCAGAGCTGCTACTGGCTCTTCCTGTGCCCAGCCACTCATGAGGCGCCCGGTAGGGATGGCAGGTTCTAGCCCTGGCCCGCCACCCCTGCAGAGCCTTGCAACAAGCCAGGCCGACCCCCTCACTCCATGGGGGCCTCCATTTTCCACATCTGGACTTCCCCCTTGTCAGAACTCTACCCAGCAGACCAGCCTATCACAGCCCAGCTCGCGTGGCTGTGCAGTTCATCAATAAATGCTGGATTTAGAGATGACTACAAGAGTATGCTACCCGCACGGCAGAGCCTGGCAAGCTACCCGTGTTGTATTTGATATGCCAAATACCAGTAACAATTATAGACCTCATTCCCATGACCTGATGGAATGGTTTGAGGCTCTTTATGTTCCTGGAGCAAGCAGACGCCCTTGGCCTCTACTAGCATGAGACAGGACATATCGAGATGTTACTGGTGCCCGCTCGAGCAAATCGATGATGAACGGGAAGACAGTGATACAGTGATAGCAAATGACCCTCTCTTTCCCTTATGATCTTTGAATGGTGGAGAGAGGTTGCATTCCATACTTAGCAATAGTGCCCCCTTGCAACACAAATACTCTACCTGTATTATCACTCTTACCCAGCCTCATGGATTTTTAATTTGAAGTCTATACCATTGATATAAGTATGGCCACCCATGCATTTTATGTAACTATTATTCTGTAAGATTGCTTTCTAGCCTTTTACTTCTAGCCCATGTTTATTCTGCCTATTCAGATCCATGCCTTGCATGCAGCAAATTGTTAGGTTCTTTTTTTCTGATACATCCTGGCACACAGTCCTTTGATTGGTGAGTTCATCCCATTGACATTGAGTGAAATTTTTGGCACAAAGAGATTCATAACCTTTATTTCATAGAAGCAATGGATGGCTGTGAAGTTTGTTTTGTCTTTTAAAAGAGCCCCTTTAATGATTATTTCAAAACTGTTTTAGACCCAAGGAAGCACCCAAACTGTTGCTTTCCCATAGAACTACATATTAGTCCCTAAGAACTTAAGTAAAATCTAGTCAAATACATTATTACTGATGAGGCATTCATATCATTCAGGCTTTTTAAACTATATCCCACCATTCTCTTCAGGCCTGTAGAGTTTCATCTGATAGATATGCCATAAAATGTTATGAATTTTTTCTCTGGAATTCCTCCTTTAAATCTTAGTGCTTGCAATAGTCTGTCTATTCCTTGGCATTTGTCATTCTGATTATAATCTGATTTCGAATTATGCTCAGATCTCTTAAATCTGGGTTCATACACTGAATTCTGGGAAAACCTCATTTATGACTTCTTTGACTCTGGTTTTTCATTGAATTTACCTTCTTATTCTTCAGGGAATCCAATAATAAATATGTTTCACCTTTTGAACTTGTCCATAGTTCTCTATTGTGCTGTTTATTTCTTCTGTGACTTTTGTTCTATCTCTTCTTGGTTTCTGGAGCTTTCCTGTATTCCATCTTGGACCTCACTAATTTTTTCTCAGTTATTTTTACTTTGCTGTTTATGCCTTTCACTGATTTTTTATTTCACCTACCATACTCCATAAGTACTTTCTCTATTTTGTAATAGAACTTGTTAGTACTAGTAGAGTCTTCTAGACCATTATCTGTACTCTTTGGGCTTCATAGGAATCTATGTTCTTGCCTTGCTGTGTCCTTTATGCTATTAGTGGATCATCTTAATTCAATCCCATTGGAGTGCTCTGCGTGATTCAGACACTAGGAGGTTTAGGGTTTACCCAGGACTGTGGGCTTGTAGTAGGGATACCTGAGTATGCCAGGTGAACTCGGAAAGATAGTGGTCTTGAGTGGTTGGATTTGTGGCTGCATAATTCAGGATAGCAGACATGGAAGGTGAAGGTGAGATTCGGTGCACACTCCTTAGGGTCTCTCTGAGTTACCTGATCTGGGTCAGCCTGCTCCAAGCAGCTGGATACCAGAGTTTCTCTGGGGAGGGACTAGGATCAGCATCAGAATGTACTCTGGGTGCCCTCTGCAGCCTAACTCTGTGGGCAAGGACACAGTGTCTCTCTAAATATGAATTGGCTGAGCTGAGGAAGTGCCCTGCAAGCAGCCAGCTACTGATCTTCTTCATTTGGGAGGGGACTAGGCTTTAAATTCAGGTGGGGCAACTTTGTCTTTGAGGAATATACATGAAATAATGAATGCATTTCAGTGTAACCCCAATTTTGCTTTGATCAAGGAGAGTTAATAATTCTCAACTGGGGTGGGGTGGGGTGGGGTGAGAAGTATAAAGGGATGTTGTTGTTGGGATATGTGTACTGGTGGTGAGATGGGTGTTGGAAAACTGTTTGACTGAAACTCAATCATGGACATCTTTGTGAAGGTCTATTACATGGTAATTCAATTAAAAAGATAAATTTTTTAAAATCTGTGATAATGCTACAAATGGCAATGCTCGAGGCTTACTCCTAGTTCTGTGCTCAGGTATTTCTGCTGGGAGTATTCAGAGGACCATATGAAAAGTCAAGGACTGAATCTGGGTCAGCCATGTGCAGGCAAACATCTTACACAATGCACTATCTCTCCAACCCCATAATTTAAAAGATATTGAATAAAAAATTTCTCAATGTCCTATCTTACATTTATTTAAGCCTAAAAACAACTGTAGAAAAATATATTCTTCTCTAGATGATTAAATGTTATGAGAATCCAGAGGGAACCCCCACACCATGAGGGCCCACCATTTTCAAGATCCTGACTCCACAGTTTGTCAGAGCTCTGCCCCAGAAGAAAAGCTGATCTCAAGCCCTACTCGTCAGAGTCCCACCATAGAGCAAAGACTATATCAAGCCCAGGTATGCCTGATTCAGAGACTCAGACAAACGTGGAAGAGGTGCTACTGGCTCTCCCTGTGCTCAGCTGATAGTGAGGCATCTGGGAAGGAAGGCAAGTTCTAGCCCTGGCCCACCATCCCAATAGAGACTCACAAGAAGCCAGAGGAACCCCCACACTATGAGGGCCACCATTTTCAACATCCTGACTCCACAGCTCATCAGAGCTCTGCCTAAGAGAAAAGCTGATCTCTCCCCTGTTGGTTCATCAGTAAATGCACTAGATGAGAGCCTACTACTGAGAGTATACTACCTGCATAGCAGACCCTGATAAGCTACCCATGTCGTTATTTGATGTGCCAAAAACCAGTAACAATTATGAACCTCATTCCCATATTCTAAGGCTCTTCGTGTTCCTGGAGCAAGCAGATGCCCTTGGGCTACACTAGCAAGGGACAGGATGTATGGAGATGTTACTGTTGCTCACTCAAGCAAATCGATGAAAAACAGGAAGACAAATGATACAAGTGATACAAGTGATATCAATAATTGTACCTGTTTATTCTAGCAAGTATGTATAAACCATATGAAAATAGCAGGACACTAGCAACAAGTGTTAGGGTAATAATCACTGAAATCATTTAGTTTTTTGATGAAAGTTTTGCTGGTACAAAGACTGTGCAGGGCATCTTCTAAGGGTTTTGCATTCTTTTTTCCTTTCATCATCCCATTAAACATGACACTGGTGTCTTTATTTCCCCTTTAAGAGCAAAGAAATTAGAGTTCCAAATGCTTAATTGATTTTCCCAAGGTCACTCAGCACTACAGTACCTGAGCCTGCATTAAAATATGGACAATATGTTCTTTACTACTATACAATCCTTATGATACTTCTAATATGGCTATTAACAACACAGGAGAAATTATTAAAGTTCTATAGGAATCACTGTACTATGCTACTATGCTAATTGTTCTCAAGGAGCAGAGGATTAATAAGTGCCTTAATCACCAGAAAATATTTAAATTTTGGGAGCTGAATCCACACCCAACTATGGTCAGGGCTTGCTACTGGCTCTGCTCAGAAGGCTATATGCAATGCTGGGGATCCAACCTGGATAGATCTCATGAGTAGCAAACCATACCTGTACTATCTCTTTCATCTAATTGAAAAAGGAAAGTGTGTCTCTCTTCAAGGACACAGCAGAATTTTCCCAGAGAGAGGGAGAGGGCAGCACATAGTTAAATGGCAGAGATTTTTAAATAAACTTTGATAAAACAGTTCTACTCGTAGTTCTCATACAAAAATCTGGCTGAAAATTAAAGACTATACTTCCCATGTCATCAGTATTTTTTCTAGGCAGTATGATTCATCACTATTTCTGCCTCTGGTAGGGTGACACTTCAATAATTCCTGGTTTGGGGCCGGGGTGATAGCCCAGGCGGGAGGGCATTTGCCTTGAACGTGGCCAGCCTATGCCGGCCCAGGTTCGATCCCCGGCATCCCATATGGTCCCCCCGAGCACCGCCAGGAGTAATTCCTGAGTGCAGAGCCAGGAGTAACCCCTGAGCATTGCTGGGTGTGACCCAAAAAGCAAAAAAAAAAAAAAACAAATTCCTGATTCAAGCACTGAGCAAGGTTAAGTTTTAATACACAAAGAATCAGTGATCTGATCTAAATAAGGCTGATGGGAAAGGAGTTTCCCACAAAATATTTCAACAAATGTTGTTGACATTTTACTTACTCTTGGATTCATGTCTAAAAAAATATGCCTTCATCTTTTGCAGAACCAATGCGGTCTGTGTGCACAGTGACTGTCATTGCAGTACTCCAGATTAGCAGAGTGATGTGTGGAAATTCAAGTTACATCATTCTTTTAAAAACAGTGCATAACATTTTTTAATCAAATACTTCTCAGACACTTTTCAGAAATGCAAGCTTAATGTGTCGAGTAACTCACCAAATAGATTCAGTGCTTCCATTACTCGTCTGTGTTGGACAGAAACATTTACCTTTGGTTTCTGCTAGATTTCAGATTCTGTATTAGGAGTCTGCTTTGTATCTCAAAGATCTATTTCCCTTTCCTAGTACATTCTGTTGGGGAACATTATAGAATGATAAAAGAATCAATATTTGAATTCTTCTTCTGCTTGTACTTCTTGCTGAACAACAGCATTGCCTCTAATTTTTAGAATATTTTTTGTTCATTCATTGATTCAGTGAACATTTTCTCAAGTGTTTATCTCATCTGTAGTATTTATCATGTACAATATTATCTCAAGTATATATCAAGCATATATCTCAAAATATTTTCTCAAGTTTCTATCTCACCTGTAGTATTTATCATGTACAATATGGTTTGAAGAAACAATAGCCATTCTAATAGATCTGTACTTCCAGAAGATTTATGCATTGTATACTTATGATTTGGGTTATGCATGCAAATAAGAGAGTGGAAATTAACATGATTTGAATGACAAAATAAGTTTTTGATCTGATATAGGAAGTTATATCTGATCTGCTTAAACATATAATTCCATTGAAAAAGTGCCTATTTATTTAAAGATTTTATAGATTGTTATTTAACAATAAAAACAATATGCTCGGCATAGGCATAAGAAGGTTAGTAAGAATCAGCCCCTGGCCTCACAGAGTTCAATTTGGGATGAGACATCGATGAATTCATTTTAAAGGCAAAACATATGGGACTGGGGATGTGGATTAATGAGAATATTAAATACCCAGGGTTGCTTCCTGATACCACTGGGTAGTGAACATATACTCTGATGCATAAGGTGACATCATACATAATATTATTACTCTATCAGAGTGACTAGGGACAATGGTTGATTTGGAAGATGAGGAATAAGAGTTTTGGGCAGGCTGAAGAAGTAGGAAGTGCATTGAGGAAGAGGAAAGAGTCGATGAACTCTACTGAGGTTGGCTCTAAGTCTTTATTTTTTTAATCTGTGTTGCAAGATATCGGCTCAGTTTAGTCATCACCTACCTCAGATCATAAAAGCTTTAGAAGTCAGTGACCGGACCCTAGTAGAATTTGACTAAATCATGGGGACCTGAATAACCTCAACGAAAATGACAAAGAAAGCTGCCCCTATATCAATTTGTTCTTAGTACCCGAGCACCAGTGTTGGGTATCTACACTCACCATGCAGCATTATCGTCTTTAGTTTGATCATAAGCCCGTTTCTTGCATTACGCTTGGAATCCAGACTGTTCAGCACCTTTCCATTTAGGGTTCCCTTATGAATTCACTATCAATGTTCCTATAACCTATTTCATCTGTTGAGATTTCTAGATTTTACCCAGAAATCCTATGCATGATTTTATTTTCAGAATAATTCTGTTCTCTGCCCATTTCCTGATAGGGGGCTTATACTGCTTTGTTCTGTTTTTTTCAACTGCTGGTTCTCACTGAGTTTTATGAGAACAGACTATCTTTCCAGTTCACAATCTCAAAACGCATGGTTCAATCTTCCCCCTGCTGCTAACCACTTATATTTCTAATTAGGTTTCCAAGTGTGGTTGAAATAGTGCTAGACTTCATGATAAGAAAGTCTAGGTTCCAATAAAAGCTTTGTTAATTTCACAGCTGATCTATTTTGCAAAAAAAAAAAAATCTTAAGATAATTGAGATTCAATTTTAAATTTGTATGAAAAAACACTTAGCGTTATTATGAGTGTAAAAATGAATTTATACTTAATAATTTTCATTCTTTTTCCTTTCCTCTCCAACCCTTTCTTCTACTACCATCCCTTTTCCTACTCTTTCCTTCATTTTCCTCCCTCCCTTCCCCTTCCTTTCTTTTCTTCCCCTCCCCACTCTCACCTTCCCTTGCCACATCCCTTTCCAGATATGGATCATATAATTTGCTTTCTAAATGTTGATTGACTTTGTTATTTGGTGAAAATATAAAATAGAGGATAACAGATAATACAGTGTGTAGGATCACTGATCCTGTATGCAACTGACCCAGTTTCAATCTTAGTCACCCCAACTCCATAAGGAGTGATCCCTGAGTACAAAGAAGAGAGTGTGTCCCCCAAACAAAAATTCAATAAAAATGTCCTGGTCAGCTGTTTAGAATAAAATCAGTTTGGGGCAGGAGCAATAGCCCAGTGGGTAGGGTGTTTGCCTTGCAGTGGCCAGCCTATGCCGGCCCGGGTTCGATCCATGGCATCCCATATGGTCCCCGAGCACCGCCAGGAGTAATTCCTGAGTGCAGAGCCAGGAGAAACCCCTGAGAATTGCCAGGTGTGACCCTAAAAGAAAAAAAAGAATCAAATCAGTTTGAGCATGACACAGGCTCCTCTCAGCGATTAGTTAACATTAATGGAATTGACATACACTAACATGCTGAACTAAATAAATTGTTTGTGAAAGCATTTTTTCTGTTCTTTCTGACACAATATGTTTGATTAGAAGTTGTATTTCCAGATAACAGAAAGTAATTTCTTATAGGACTTTTGTCACTTCATCTATGAAGAAAAATTTTGTTCTTTGTTTTTGTTGATTATTTTATTTGTTCAATGATAGTCTCCCACAGAAAACAGAGTTTTCAGATCTCTTTAAACTATTGGCAATTTCCTGCTACAACAACTTCTTGCCTATGTCTTCCCAAATAGGAATTGAGTTTGGACTTGTATGAATAACTTATAATGTGAAAGGTATGAGATGCTGTATCAAACTAAGTTCAATGTGGAAATCACAGGGAATCACAGGGATGGAAAAATAAAAATAACCAAAGCCATCTTAATTTTGAACAATTTAAGTACTTATTATTCCTCAAGTTCAATAAGATTATTATGTTCTTCTATTTTGTTGAGGACTCCCGGCCTACCAATGTGTTATATTTGGAGAAAGAAAAGTGACAGGTGTAATCCCATTTAAATATCGCACCCACAATCGCTATAATTCAGATATACTTGTACTCATAATTATGTGGTGAAATCCTTCTTTTTTCCAAGGCCAGGTAAATCAATATCAGTCTGGACTATGTATTCAGAGGTTTGTCATCTGCTTTTGTTTCCCCCTGTGGCTAATCAAATGGGTCTATTCTCAGAGCTTATGGCTAGTTGTATGCTCTAAACTAATTAGCAATCACCTAAGTGTGACTAAGTGATTGATTTGTGCATTTCAATTCTAAATTTTCTTAATGTTTCTATACAATTTCATATGTATAATCCATCATTTTTTAAGGTATCTGACCTCTGCTTTCTCACTTTACCAGCCACATTAAGTAAAACTTAGATTTGTGGACAGCTTAAGAATTGTTTTTGTGGCAGATAGAAAAAGCACTTATTAGAAAAATGATATCTCATTTGAAACTAAAACATAGTTTTTCTCTAAATTATGCTTCTTCTCTATAAATAAATGTTGGTGTTGTGTTGTGTTTTAATACTTACTGAAATAATAAATTTCTATTCCTGTTACTGAGATGAGATACTTGTAAATGAAAATAATATGGTCTCATCATCAGAAATAAAAGTACAATGCAATATAAGCAGATGCTTTCTAGGAAGGTGGTCTATGTTGGGTCATTCCTTGCCATGATCAGAGGCTTTGTGACTCTGTGGTAAGGGATCAATTCTAGTGGAGGTCAGGAGACCATATCCAGGGCCAGGGATGAAACAACAGTTGGTCACATGTAAGGCAAGAACCTTATTGCTACATGGTCTCTCTTGCCCTGATGGTTTGTTTGTTTGTTTGTTATTCTTAAAACTATTTTCATGACTTTCAGAACAGAATCATTAACTCTGGGGTTGGTTCTGGAAGTCACTAGACACATGCTTAAAACTACTATATTTGACCTCATCTATACAATTTAGAACACAGTTTTCTCAGTTTTCTTAAGTATTGTCATCTGGGAAACAATTGTCACCAAAAAATTGAAAATAGTTTGTCTATGTATAATTGTTGACTTTTTATGAAGACCTGTACTCCCATTCTCACAGCAGAAAAATGAGACCATATCAATATTCCAAGCATCTGTGAGTCCTTCATAAATGGATACAGTTTATATACATGGACTGGGGAAAAGTCTGGGATATGTTCTGGCTCCTGACCCTGGTGGTAGAGATCTGAGAATTCAGTCCTTGGGGATTTTTCAGTGACTGAGATTGAATAAATTCCTTGTACGTTCTGGACATGAAGTCTACCATTTGAGCTATTGTCCCAGTCCACAAGACGAGTATATTTTAAAAAGTAAAACAACATCATTTCAGACAGAATGCAAATTAAAAAAGATATTCTAATAGAGTGGAAATCCCAGAATATGGATAGTATGGTAGGGTTGAAGCGGGGGTGGGGAGCGCATAAAGAAAATATAAACCTATGATTTGTATATAGCATTTATGCTTTTTATTCCAAATAACTAAGAATATAATGTGGAAATAAAGAAATAGTTTCATAAATATGAAATAGATAAAGTTATTTCGAATTGGGCTTAAATCTTCCATATTTATTTATCTCTTTATTCTTTTGTCCAAAATCCCAGGCATTTAACAAGATGCTAAAGAACAGAGATATTATTTTAAAAATCCATTCTGTGTGTTGAATGGGACAAGTGTGTAAACATAGACTAAAATGCAATGCAGTCCATCTTATATTGGGGCTTTGAGGGACCATTAAAAGGTTTACAAAGGAGTCATAAATGGATGTCATGTTCCAACCTTAACCAAGCTCATCACAAAATGCATGTAACTTCAGTGGGCATATTTTATCTGGGTTTAGAATGTTCACTTCTTAAATTATAGACCTCAGAACAGGTTTTGAATGTGCACATGTGTCTAGCTCCTTATGATTGATCAATTATTTTGTTTTAGTGTCAATGTTGTTGTCTACCATAATTATTATGGTATGTGCTTTATTTTGCACAACTGGTTTTAAAAAATACATCCTTTGGAAATAAATATAAACATTAAGTGTTAAGAATATTATTCAAAATAGTATTCCATACATACCGAGGGACAGTGTGTTATGCTAGAAAGCAAAAGGGCATTCAGACAAAAAGATCTTGGGTTTGAATTTCACAATCTTAGACTTTGACATTGTGAAAGTTATTATTGTACTCAGCTTCTCAATTTGCAAAAACATTGCAATTATGGAACATGGAGTTCTTGGAGACATTATATGTAAATTATCTGTCAAGGAGACCTAAACTTCTCGATCCTTATGAAGAATAAAATATTTCCTCCGTGTATGTCTGAGACCTTCCCACTTCACTTTGCTATATCCAGGAGTGAGATTTCTGTTTCTATTTCCCATTATATTTTCTTCATGACCTCTGTGCCCAAGTTTAATGGATGGTAACATGCTCTACATATGACAGAAAATCTCCTAAACCATCACTCCTATTCTTTCTTAGTAGAATCTTAGAAGCACACGTTTACAAAAAGTCTTTTACATGAATTTAGAAATTTATCAAAGATAAAGATAGAAAGATAGCCCAAATTTATCAGAAAGCCTTTTACATGAATTTGGACATTTACCAGGTTACCTATTACTTTCTTTTCATTGCGTTTCTGGTACTGTTTATGTTGTTGCCATACATTTCAAATCCATTTACCATCAATATATTTTTTAATTTTTTTTTTTTTACAATTACAAAGATATACAATTAAAAAGTTCATATTTGGGTTTTTGTTCATACAGTGTTCCAGCACCCATCCCACCACCAGTGCCCATCTCCCACCACCAACGTCCCGGTTCCCTCCCTCCCACCAGACCTCCTCCATTGCAGGTTCTTTATTTATTTCCATTTCTCTCTCTTTCTCTTTTCCTTCCCCTCCAGACTATGGATTACAGAACATACATTAAAGAGTTGTCATGTGTATCTTTTTGCCTCTATTTAATGCTCAGTTATAGGTTGGCATTAGTACCCTCGACAATTGTTAGCATACTGTTCCATTTTCTGTCTTACCTAGCCTCTGACTCCCACACTTTTCTGATAATTTCCACCTTTGACAAGACCTCCTGATATATGTTTCACTTGACCTTGGATATTGGTATCTTAATATGTACATATATATTTATGTTATGCAGATAAATGCAGTCATTCTGTATCTGTCTCTCTCCTTCTGGCTAATTTTGCTCAACATAAACTTCTCCATGTCCATCCATTTATAGGCAAATATATTAGCAATATAAGAATAATATTAAAATATATTAGCAAAACATATAATATATAACACTATTTTAAAAGCACATTTCCTGGTAGATCATCTATACTTAGAAGGAGACTAAGAAAAAGGTATCCAATCCAGAGCATGTGTTTTACTTGGGTCATAAAACAAAATTAGAAAAAATTTCAATGTTATGAGATATGACATGTAAAACATACTATAATAAAACCTCTATGGAGCTCACAATATATGAAGAGATTAAAAAATGTTGCTGTCATTTTGAGTTATATTCAAATACAAATTCTGGCCCCCTGATTTTACCTTGAAGTAAAAAATAAATAAATTCTTATTTCAACTTGGGACGCATTATCCTTGAACTTAATTTTTCAGCCACGTAATGATACTTATGTTTCTTTTTTTAAATCATATTACTTACAAAGTTATTTATGATCTGGATAAGATGTTAAAATGGTTTTGGCATATCAGAGTAACATCAGTTGTGAATTGCTGTTACTAGTAAAAAAAGGCATGCTATCTTTGACCTCCCTGTGTTTAAGAGATAACTTTATTTTTTATTATTTTAAAATATTTTATTATACTAGAGAATACTTTAAATGGCTAGCTTAGTTCTTGAAATCTTTGACAAGTTTATATGTAGGGTGCTATACATGCTATTATGGAAATTCCAGGAGAGAAACACTTTAACACTTATACCTCTTTTTTATCAGGTGCACCATGAATATGCTATAGTATCATTCCAAACAAATGAGGGAGAAAGATAACAATTCATAACACCAATATGAAATCAAGCTATCAATAAGTTTCAAATTTATGTTACAAATGTTGATATATATCAAAAGACTAGTCATGAGCATCAGGATTGTCGGAGTTAAGCTAATCCTTTGATTCTCTACTTTTGAGCAGCTCCTGATAGAGACTCTGGTAACATAGTTGGTGTCCACAAATGTATGCTTGGTGTACCCCTGGGCAAGCAAGAGGACAAAGAGCCTGGAGGCCTGGAGCGCCCAAGTTTTGCCCCAACCCCCACACCCAACACACTCCCGGCACCAATATCCCTGATTTCTCCCACTCACCCCAGGTTTCACACCCCCAAAACTCAAAACTATGCTGAAGCAGGTGCGTCTGAGCAAAGTAGTTAGTTTTGGGATATCCTATATAGAAGCACTGGAATACTTTAGCTACAATAGTCCTCACATCCCACAGGACTCTTTGAACAACCATCAACAACCCACACTGTACTGCCCAGCCACAAAAAAAACACTCAAGTTTCAACCTGTAATGGTCTTAATGATAAAGCAACACAGAATTCCATCAAGATCCATGAGCAAAGCCACCTGCCAAGATGATGCAAGCAATTATGATGAGCTGTATAAACTCTCTGATAAGAAATTTTGAAAGGAGCTGTTAAGAATGCATAAGGAGCTCAAGGAAGCAATGGAACACAGAGTCAATAAAATGCAAGAGGACATGAAAGCAGATGTGAGGAAAATGGAAACAAAAATGCAAGCAGAAGAAATTGAGCTTCCATTTGAGCCAGCCATAAAACTCCTGGGAATATGCCCTGGGAAGCCAAAAACACACAGCAGAAACACCATCTGCACTTTTATTCTCATAGAAGCACTATTCACAACAACCAGAATCTAGAAACAACCAGAGTGCCCAAGAACTGATGACTTGATAAAGAAACTTTGGTACATTTACACAATGGAATACTATGCAGCTGTTAGGATAAATGAAGTTATGAAATTTGCCTATAAATGGATGGACATGGAGAGATGGAGAGGACCATGTTGAGTGAAATTAGCCAAAAGGAAAAATACAGATATAGAATGAATGCATTTATTTGCATGATATAAATATATATATGCATATATGTATACATATATACATATATATAATGATACCAATATCCAAGGTTAGTCAAAACAGGAATCAGGAGGTTTTGTCAAAAGTGGAATCTACCACAAAATTGTGGGAGCCAGAGGTTAGGTAAGACAGAGAAGGGAACAGTGTGCTAATAATTTTCGAAAGTGATAATACCAGCCTAGAACTGAGCATTGAGTACAAGCAAAAAGATCACTTGCATCACTTGTCTTCCCGTTGTTCATTGATTTGCTAGAGAAAGCACCAGTAACATCTCCATATGTCCTGTTACATGCTAGTGTAGCCCAAGGGCAACAGCTTGCTCTAGGAACATGAAGAGTCTCAAACCATTCCTTCAGGTCATGAAAATGAGGTCTAAAATTGTTACTGTTGTTTTTTGCATATCAAATACGACATGGGTAGCTTGCCAGGCACTGCCATGCGGGTAGAATACTCTTGTAGTAGCCTCTCATCTCGTGCATGTATTGATGAACCAATGGGGAAATATCAGATTTTCTACTGGGTGGAGCTCCAGATGTTGAAAATGGTGACCCCTCATGGTGTGGGGATTTCTCTGGCTTCTTGCAAAGCTCTGCTGGGATGGCGGGCCAGGGCTAGAACTCACCTACACTCCTGGGCGCCTCATGATCAGCTGGTCACAGGTAGAGCCAGTAGTAGCTCTACCTCGTGTCTCTGAGTCTCTGGATCAGGCATACTTGGGCTTGAAATAGATGGCTGTAGTGTGGGACTCTGATGAAGCAGGGCTGTGATCAGCTCTTCTGCTGGGTGGAACTATGACGAAGTTCATTTTCAACATCCCTACTCCACAGGTCATCAGAGCTCCACCCAGCAGAAGAGCTGATCACAGCCCTGCTCATCAGAGTCCCACCCTACAGTCATCTATTTCAAGCCCAGTTATGCCTGATCCAGAGACTCAGAGACACGGGGTAGAGCCACTACTGGCTATCCCTGTGCCCAGCTGATCATGAGGCACCCAGGAGGGTAGGCAAAGTACTGGCCCCTGCTCACCATCCAAGCAGAGCTTTGCAAGAAGCCAGAGGAATCCTCACACCATGAAGGCTGCCATTTTCAACATCTGAACTCCACAGGTCATCATGATAACCTCTAAATGTGTGTATTGCAATCCACAATGTGTAAGATTAGGAAGAGAGAAAGAGAGAGAGAAAGAAATAGAGGAAAAGATGCCATAGAGGCAGGCTAAGAGAGGGGGAGGGAATCGCCAACATTGGTGGTGGGAAATGGGCCTTGGTGGAGGGATGGGTACCAGAACACTGTATGACCGAAACCCAAACATGAACATCTTTCTAATTGTATATCTCACAGTGGTATAATACAATATTTTAAGAAATGTATGCTTTCTATCAGCACCTTATCTTCACATTAGAGAATATATTCAGAAACATAGGCTTCCAGGCCTTTTTTGTTTTTTCCCTTTATCCTTAGATATATCATCTCCAAACTATACAGTACAATTAAATGATCCAGAATTCGGGGCATAGAAATATCCTTCATTCAAACTGGATGTGGAAATGTAACTTAATGTAATGAAGGAGGGATTTCTAGATCACCCTTGACCTCAGAGTATAAAGAGGAGGAGGACATAGAAGAAAAGAAATTGGGGAGGGTGAGGGAGGGATAAAGTAATGTGAGAAGAGCAGTCAGGGGCCTCTGTATGGGTGATGAAGCAGAGTGGTATAGCTATACATCCAAAGCATACACTCAACAGTGTTGAAAGGATGATACCTAAGCTGCAATTGTTGAATTTTGAATTGTGCCTGTCAAGGTGGCAGACTAGGAGGTGACTTGGAGTGGAAAGACCTGGAAACTTTATTGAAGAAAAGTGTACCCTGATGGTTGGATATATATTTAAATATTGTACGCCTAAGACTCATCTATCAAGAACTTTGTAAATCATGACCTCTTATTAAATACAAGTGAATAAATGATTAAAAAAGAAATGCCCTTTATTCAACTGTGAGTAGTGGAGATGGTGAAATATGTATAGGACAGAAAATTGCATGTGTAATTAGAAGAATGAGAATTTATAGTGGAATGACACACAGCACATAAAGGGATCCATTTTATAAAAGTCTTAAATGGTAGTTTATACATGAGAGTTTATTTGGAAAATGAGTTGAAAAATAAATAATTATCTCTTATTAATGATTATCTCTTATTAATACACTTTTAGTAATTTTAAAAATTATACCTTCTGCTTGTGGGAGGGATTGTCTATATAATCATTATAAATGATTATCCCTATTAATGATTATCTCCTATTAATACACTTTTAGTAATTTTAAAGATTATACCTTCTGCTTGTGGGAGGGATTGGCTAGTTTCCTTTGTTCTGTTCAGTTAGCAATAGGACAGAATCTCAGAATAAAAATCTGTCACCTTCAGGTTAAAACAGAAAACCTTTTTAAAAGAAAAAGAAATCATTGTTTTTTTTTTTATAGCTCAGAGTTGTACAGACTCTTTCACATGAAAATCAATAAAGCTCACCCTTGATAATATAAAAATAATAATAGAGAATACTAACTCTTAAAATAAATAAAAAATCATGTCAATGCAGTTATTAATCTGCTTTAACTTGGAGTTAGAGAATAAATATTCACTAATTGTTAGTGAGATGATATTGGTTCAAAAGAATTATGCAGATTTCAGGTCTCTAAAGTTTTAAATGAATATCTCTTTATACTACCATATATGTAACATGAGAACTCCGAATTTCCATCCTCCATACATTAACCTTTTATTCAATTTACCATTCTCACTTCCAACTCACCTTCTGGTAATCACTTTATTGTCTTATACTCCAGAGGTTTTTTATTGCTTTATTTAGTTCATTCACCTGTTTGGCTTGTTACCCTATCATGTATGAATAAAATCATATGATATCTTTTCCTTCTCTAATTCTGATCAGTATAAAACTCCTCTTGTACCATAAGTATTGCTAAATATTTTGCAGAATTTATGTACTCCTTTTTGGTTTGGGTTCTCTTTTTCTCTTTTAAATTAAATACAGTTCTTGTTCATAGAATGTTCCATAAGGAAGACAAATAGGTGATCAGTAAGTATATAGGGCAAAAATCTCTCCCCCATCATAAAGGAAACATAAATCAAATTGTTGTAGTCAGGCAGACAGGGGGCACCACATGGCAATAAAAATTCCTGAAGAAGAAAGAAAACTGGTCCTTCAGCTATCCAGAGTCACACTTGTTGTCACATGGGAACCAGTCTTGATAAGACCACTATCAACAACAGATCCTGAGGGAAGGGAAGGCCAGGGGAATGTGTGAAGCCCTAGGCCACAGGCCCTTCAAATGGCTTTAGCTAATTAAATCTCCTGAGGGAGATGAATCAGCCTTCCCGCCCAGGACCCAGCTCAAAGAAGACTCCAGAGCATTCCAGCCAAAAGGGGATAAAAGCCCATTCGAAAATCAATTGGGGCTCTCCGTCTTTGGAGTAGCCCAAGTTTTCCCTTAAGTGCATTACCTCTCTCTCTCTCTCTCTCTCTCTCTCTCTCTCTCTCTCTCTCTTCCTCTCCCTCCCCTCTCCTAAAACCTCCTCGATAAAACCTATTTTACTTCACTGCTTGTCAACTCCTGAAAACTCTTTTTTGAGAGGAAGACAAAAACCCTAAGGCAACCCTGGGTAAGGCCTAGGACTAACTCTCCTTTCCTGCAAAGAGCAATTCCTCACTCCAGTCCGTGGCTCCCCAGAAACCTCGGGTGGTGGAGTTTAACTTGCGTGCCTAGAGATCAAGCAGACATCAGGTGTGACTTGGCGGCCACCTCATGGTGGGGCTCAGGCCCACGCCGTGCAGGAGCTCATCGCAGACTTTATCAGTCCTAAGCCTGCCCAGCGGGTCCTGGGCGGCAGAGGTGGCTGGGGAGAAAGTGACCATCTCTCTCTCCTTCCTGCTTCACATAAGCCACCCGTGGGGTCCAACTGCAACAAAATCAAGGAAGTTGCTACCTCACAACAGTGTATCAATAAGGGAAAAGGAAAAGCCCCCACACCTCTGCCAAGTCACTGCTAGTGGTGATGTGGGTGGAGCACCCACGGATGGCTTATGTGA
Source organism: Cryptotis parvus (assembly GCA_021461705.1). Lineage (NCBI taxonomy): Eukaryota > Metazoa > Chordata > Mammalia > Eulipotyphla > Soricidae > Cryptotis > Cryptotis parvus. The sequence goes on from JAJIBD010014162.1 coordinate 19,950, forward strand.
GGTAGGAAGGAGAGAGGTGGTCACTTTCACCCCATCTGCCTCGGCCACCCCAGGACCTATTTGTAAGGTTAGGCCTTAACCAGGTCAAGGGTTTTTTTTTCAGGAGGAAACAGCAGTGAGCTAAAAACAGATTTTATTTGGAGGCTTTTAGGAAGGGAAGGAAAAGAGTGAGAAAGAGAGAGAAAACACATCACAAGAGGGAGATGCAAGCCAGATTGTCAGGGAGCACTGCCGGGTCCCCAACAGTGAGGGGAAGCGTGCTTCTTTCTACCTCCGAAGTGGGCGAGGAATGGATGAAAACTCAGGAATCCGATGCAGTTTTAAAAGAGCTTTACTATCACAGGTTCCAATATACAATCCAAGAGCAGGGAAAACCTCCGGACTCTGGGTTCCCAGCTAGGCCCCAGCCAGGTGCAGGCCAAGATGGCTGCCACCACATGTTGAGGCCCAACAGAGAATGGAGAGGACGGAGAAGCAAAACACCAAGGGAAACCAAAATGGCAAAAGGGGAAAAAAGCGCTTCTTTCTTCTTGCAGCTTACCTTATAGCCAGAAATCCTCCCAAAATCTCCCCAGCCCAGCCCATTTTGGGCTGGGGCTATCTAGAGATGAAAACAGGAAAATAGCTCTATAGAAATGTACAGGGACCCAGAGCTAATTCAAAGCCTCCCAGCAGAGCTGGGAGGAGCTGCAAGCCAAATGTAACCTCCCCTGGCAGAAAAGGTCAAATGCCCTCAGGTAATTTCTCCCAGCACCTCACCCAATCTCTTTTTATATGCTAATGTCTTGAGCCAAGATCCCCCAGGAAAAGCCTCCATAGGGTAGAGAAGGGGGCTCTTAGATTAGAGGAGTCCTGAAACACCGGGTGACACGTGTTCAGGCAACGCATATGCTTGCCATGTTGGCAGAAGCAGCACATGCTCTCAGTCAGCATGTATGTGTGTTTCCTTTCTTCAAGGTGACTTTTATAGGTTTTTCCCAAGCTACCCCCCAAATGGGGTATCTACTTAGGTAAAAGACCATTGAAATTGCAGTTGCCAAATGGGGGGGGTGGGCAACGTTGCAAACATTTACACAGTGCTTTAAAACACCTTTTCTAGAACTCTGTTCCTGCAGGATCTTCTCTTTTGGAGGGTGACTGCAGCCTTTTTTGGTCTGGACTAGCTCCAGGTAAAGATATTATCAGGCCTTACTTCCTATGCCCTTGTCTTGATGGCTTTAGACATAAGTGGTTTTGCTACTGCCTAGAAATTCCATTGCTGTGAGGCCCCTTTCGTGTCTGTCTGCCTACATCAGTGGGAATGTTGAGTGGTTCAAACATTCCGAAAAACAACATGGTCACTCCTCAAAAACTGCAATTTGATCTAAAACAAATTCACTTCTTAGCTATTGCCCCCAAGTGCCCACTATGCAGTTAAGTCTGGAGAGGTTCATTCATTATCCCCAGATTCTTCAATATTTTGAAGGATGAAAGTATTGTAAAGATGCTCAGATTTAGAGCTGGAACGTAGAACATTTTATTGGAAAATAGAAAAAAAAGGAACTCCTCAAGTGGGAGGAACTGAGTTTAGGACTAAATTAACTAAGGCTCTTTTTGTGGAGTTTTTTATAGAAAAACTGGGTCTTTGTGTTACTGGAATGCAGGGAAGTTAAAGGACAGGGTTTTCTTCTGTAGATCTTTGAAGTGAAAATTGGGCTATTTGGCAAGTGTTACAGAGGATGAAAGGACCTAACAGATCCTTAAATTGCCATTTGTCTCAGAAATTTCCCATTATTTTAGCCTCCTAGTGACCTGAAACTCTAGGGCAAAATTTTTTTATGATGGACAACTGTTAACTTCTTGTTTATCAGAAGACTTAAGATTTTTGCATGACAATTTAAGTGTGTTGCGTTCATCAGAAGCTTATAAAGAACATTAGTCACTGCATTTAAGTAATGGATAATCCAGTGAGAATGTGCAGAATAGATTTTAAACCTATAATGTGGAATTTAATAAAATTCTCAAAGAGAATTTTTTCAATCCGCCCAGGTATGCTGAACCAGAGACTATCAGACATGGGGCAGAGCTGCTACTTGCTCTCCCTGTGCCCAGCTGCTCATGAGGCACCTGGGAGGCATGGCGGGTTCTAGCCCTGGCCTGCCACCCCAGCAGAGCCTCACAACAAGCCAGATGACCCTCCCTACCTCATGGAGCCCGCCATTTTCCACATCCGGACTTCCCTCTCGTCACAATTCCACCCTGAAGACCAGACTATCACTGCCTGGCTCGTGTGACCACTAGCAGCCGCCACGGTTCATCAATAAATGCTTTATTTAGAGGTGACTCCAACAGTATGCCACCTGCACGGCAAGCCTGGCATGCTGCTCGTTGTAGTATTTGATATGCCAAATACCAGTAACATTTATATTAGGTCATTCTCATGACCTAATATAATGGTTTTAGGCTCTTTATGTTCCTGGAGCAAGCAGATGCCTTTGGGTTCTAGCATGAGACAGGACATATGGAGATATTATTGGTGCCCGCTCTAGCAAATAGATGATTAGCTGGAAGATAGTGATAGTGATAGTGAATCTAGAAGAAACAATCACTTATAGTACATGGGTTTAGGAAAATAAAATGCCTACACACCTACACAGAAGGTGCCTTTGAGCACAGTGCTAATTCAGAGGGCAGATGTTTTCAAATCAAGCTCAAGGATAGATGATACATGCAGGGTTATTGTAAAGATACTTAATTCAATAGGTTTTTCAATAGGTTTCAGGCAATTTAAGATGAAAATATGTTGCATAAAATCTTGAACTTCTGGCTGAAGAAATCAGAATTCAAAAAGTGAATATATTATATGCCACATATAAATTACGTTCATTCTTCTAATTATAAGGATCTTTGGGAATTGATCATGTCACTTTTCTATTTATTTTACCCTTAGCTCTTTGTCAAAAAGTTTACAATATTAACACCTCCACAAGCTCTGCATATATTGTGGTTGTTTAACTTCCTTTGGCAGCCTCACTGTATGGCATACCCAGTCATTGTCAGGACATCTCCTACACTGTGCTTCTATGTAAGTACCAGAAACGTAGCTTACTAATTTTTCTTATACCTAGGTCTTTACATATACTTTTGTGTCTCTTTATTATGATATGCACACTAGACTTTTATTATTCATACTCATACTTCATAACTTGTGTGAAAGATCACTTTCCTAATACTCTTAAATGAGATATAATCCCTGTCATTTATTCTGATAAAACATGTCTAACAAAAGCTTCTAGTATTTAATTGGTCCCATAACAGACTAATGTTTTTTAAGCAACCATTATGCACCATGTACTCTGTAACTCTTTAATGAATTTCTGGAAAAAATGCATGAAGGAATGGTTAAATTAATTCATCAATGAAGAATCAAGAAATGTAAATTAATAACTCATTCATTGGTTTGTAAATGTTACACTTCCTTTAATTTTATTTTTTTTAACCTTTCAAGCACATATATTTAATAAAGGTAAATCCTTTTAATCCTCAAATTATAATAACCACTAGAAGTTCTGATTTGATCTCTCAAGCCTCTTCAGGAGTTCTAAAGTATTTTTAGAGTATTTCCAAAATACATTCCTTGGGTAAAACTGGTAGAAAGTTCATAGCATGGAATATTTGGATCATAATGGTCAAAATCTATCAAGCACTGGGTCACAGTGATAGCCCAGCAGATAGGGAGTTTGCCTTGCACATGGCCAACCTAGGTTCAATCCCTGGCATCCCATATGGTCCCCTGAGCAACACCAGGGGGTAATTCCTGAGTACAGAGCCAGGAGTAAGCCCTGAGCATTGCCAGTGTGATCCAAAAGCAAAAAAAATTTATCAAGAAATGCCTGTGTTCCAGGAACCATTATATGTAATATGTTTATAAGTGGACAAGGCCCTATATATTTGTGTTTGTACCTTATATATTTGTTCATTATTTTATTAATGTTTATTAATACTAATTATTGATGCTATGAGGCTAATATATGAGGCTGATTTATCTTACAAAGAAGAAAAACAAATACTTGGTAAACTACATGTCGTCTCTACAATGTCTTTTGGAAGGACTTGGAACTGGAAACCAGAAAGGTTATTGAGGTTGAACATTTTATTCCTAGTCTTATACCTCTTTCCATAGTGGATTTCTACTAAACATCTTTCTGTGAGGTACTCTCTCTAATTTCCTCTATGCACAACAATATTGGGCCTACTTTACCTGCTGCCAGCAATCATATTCTTATCTAACACATCTTCAGGTAATAAGGGAAAATACAAGATGAGAAGCTAAACTTGAATATCATATGAGTGACAAATAATTACTGACTACAAAGAAAAATGTCCAAAATATCATAAAGGAGTTAAAATGAAAGTCTGTTAGGTTTCTAGGTGAAACTCAATTTAACTAAGAATACCAGTAATTTCATTTTCTAAATATGGCAACCCTACTAAGCAAAATATTTTCTCAGCTTTCCAAAACTCATAGTAAGGGGTACTCTTTCTTTTTTCTCTAGTAATATGTGGGTAAATGTTTCTGTTCCATTTCTGCTATGCTATCCCTTGAAGTATATTTAATTCTCATTATCCAGAGAATGGCATATTGATTCCCCCTCTGAATCTCAGCTCATTCTACCATTACACATATACTTATTTTCTCATCTCTCTATGCATTTCTCTCTTCCTCCACAGCCCATTTCATTTCCTTGTCTCTCAGCATATATATACATATATATATATATATATAAGTACACACACACACATATATATATATATTTCTACAAAGAAGTGATCATCGATGTCAAAGAGAGGTTCGGCAGGGTGATACCATTTCACCAAAACTCTTCAGTGCCACCCTCAAGAACATCATGCAACAATTAGAATGGGAAGGAATTGGAGTGAAGATAGATGGTTGGCCTAACTACACCACCTCTGCTTTGCTAATGACATCATTTTAATAACACCAAACATTAGCCAAGTGGCTCAAATGCTGGCTGACTTTGACTGAGAATGTGGAAAATTAGGTCTAGAACTGAATCTCAACAAAACTATGTTCATGAGAAATAAACTAGTTCCAGAGGACCATTCACTCTCAATGGAACAAACATCTCTGAATGCAGCAGTGTTATGTACCTGGGTCGAGAATTCAACATGATGAACGACCTAAAACCTGAGCTGCACAGGAGGAAGAGAGCGGCATGGAATGCCTTCTAAAGCATGGAAAAAATAGCTAAAAAAGGCAAAGAACCTCTGGCTCTAGGCACATCTCTTCAACTCCACCATTCCCTCTGCATTACCATACGCCTCAGAGGCCTTGGCCCTACTAACACAGGATGAGAGAGCTATTTCGTGGTCTCCCAAAGAGGAATCAAAAGAGCTATGCTTGGAATATTATGCCTCACTCAAATGAAAGAAGGAATACAGAGCTCTGTCCTCTGTCGCTGTTCCAGAATCAGGGACTCTGTCTCGCTTTGCCAAGGTATCGAAAAATCAGATGGGCTGGACATGAATGCGATTTGGAGATGACCGCTGGACTAGAGCTGTTACTGACTGGATCCTAAGGGATGTCAAAATAGCACTTGGCCGCCCACCTACAAGATGGTCAGACTTTTTGTCAAGACCCTGAACAAACGGTTTGAGGCTCTTTGTATTCCAGAAGCAACCAGAAGCCATTGGGCTAAACTGGCACATGATAGGGTCAAATGGAAATGTTACTGGCACCCGATCGAGCAAATAAATGAATAACGAGAAGTCAAGGGATCAAGCGATAAATATAATAACTTATAAGTATTAAAAGATAAGTGGCAATCTCTCAATTTAATGTCTTCTGAATCTAGAAAACTGTTGCAGTATGCTGTTGCCCAGAGCATCTGCACCTTGCCTGGCGCTACCTACCTCCTGCAGGCAACTTTGTAGATAAGGGGGTGGAAAACAGATATGTGGCAGTATATCTTACCATGTATTGTATGTTGGCTGGTATAAAATTTTTTCTCTCGTGCTACTATAATCATCATGGAACTAGATAGATCTTACCAGTAAATTTAACTGGCCACTTTGGATCTCTAAGTATTCAGGACTCCTCTAAGAGCCTCTGCATCTTCCCTGGATTGCCTCCTGCAGGTCACTTCATAGATAAGGGGGTAGTCTAAATGTGGCAGTTTATCTGACCATGTACTGGCTGGTGTAAGTATTCTCTCATGCTACCACAATCATCGTGGGATTAGCTAGATCTTACCAGCATATTTGCATGGCCACATTGGATCTCTAAGTAATTAGCCTAGAGAGAAATGTTGTTCACCTCGAAGCAAGTAAGCATTGCTCCCTGATAACTCAAAGACAACTTAAATACAAAACTACTGTGAAGTAGACGAGACCCTTGTGAAGGCTTGGTGAAATATTTAACTGGCATTAGTATTAGTCTTTGGTACAGAGACATGCCATCTCAGAAACCCCCCTTTTCTACCCTATAAAGGCATTTCCAGGCAGATCTTGGCTCAAAACATTAGCATATAATAGGGCCTAGGTGAGGTGCTGGGAGAAATTACCTAAGGGCATTTGACCCTTTCTGCTTCCCATAATAGTGAGAGGTCTGAGTTGTAGGGGTATAAAACCAGCCTGCTTCCTCTCTCTCTCTCTCTCTCTCTCTCTCTCTCTCTCTCTCTGGGCTCTCTCTTTGTGAGCTTGGACACTTCTTGGGAGTCTTGTCTTTGTCTCCTCTCTCAGGGCCTTTACATGTTGTGACTGCCATCTTGGCCTACACGTGGCTGGGATTCTAGCCGGGAATCCGAAGCACAGGGTTTTTCCCTATTGCTGATTTGTATGCTTGAACCTATGATAAGTAAAGCATTTTAAAACTGCATCGGATTCCTGAGTCTTCATTCCCTTCTGGCTTCAAGGTAGGGAGGGAACTGGCTTCCTGGCACTGTCGGGAC
>JAJIBD010014163.1:0-33043 GCA_021461705.1 Cryptotis parvus
GGCTACATACAAGGTGAATGCCCTACCTTCTGTACTATTGCTCTAGCTCTACAGTTTCTTTTTTAGTTTCTCTTCTGTTGAGTCATTGTTGTCTTTTTATGTTTAATTTCTGAAATTATTTCCTCTGCAAGAATATCTGCTTGCTGTATTTTTTCCATGTAAAAATGATTTTATTCAATGTGCCCTTCAGATCACCATTTCATTTTTTGGGAATTTTTATTTCAGTGGGGATCATATCTGGTGTGATGGGGACAGGTTCCTCCAGGCAGTGACTAGGGCTGGAGGTGGTTGAGTGCAATATGGTTAGGCTTGGTGATGCTACTCAGCCACAAGGGCTATGTGTGTTGAACACCTGTAGTGTTTTGTTCAGGAGAGGGTCAAGTAGTCCTAGGGGTAGAACTGAAGGCATTGTATGTAAAGATATGTGTTCTGTCACTTAAATCACATCATTGGCTCACAGAACTTTTATTGTTTTACTTTTTTGGAGGAACACTGAGCAGTACTCAGGGCTTACTCCTTGCTCTGCACTCAAGGATCACTCCTGGCAGGACTTGAGCACTGTATATGGTATCAGGGTTGGAACCCAGGGCAACCATGTGCAAGGCAACTGCTTTACCCATTGTACTATTGCTATGGCTCCCTGGAATTTTTAATATTGTCAATATCTCTAGTGTAGAACTCCATATCACTTACATACATATCACTTTGCTTGTATCACTTGTCTTCCCATTGTTCATTGATTTGCTCAAGCAGGTGCCAGTAACGCCTACATTCATCCCTGTTGCATGCTAGTGTAGCCCAAGGACATCTGCTTGCTCCAGGAACACAAAGAGCCTCAAACCATTTGTTTAGGCTGTGGGAATGAGTTTTATTATTGCTACTGTTTTTGGCATATCAAATACGACATGGGTAGCTAGCCAGGCTCTGCCAGCCAGGCAGGATACTCTCAGTTGTATATATGTATATATGTATATATGTGTATATATATGTATATATGTGTGTATATATATATACACACACATATATGTGGGATCTTTTTTGTATTTGAGATTCTGTAACTTCGTATAGTATCATTTTGTAATGGGGGGTATGGGAGTAGGGGGGATTTCATTATGACAGTTCTGATAATTTTTTTGTTTCCTATATCCTACAATTCTGTGTGTTTATGGTTTCACTTTGAGAACTCAGTTTCTTTAAAGAATCTCATCTTATTTTTACAAAAGTTTCCTGCTGTTTTTTTTTCTTTCACATCTGGATTCATTTCTTTTGTTTTCCTGCAGGTGGTATTATGACTTTAGTGTTGGAATTCTCCTTTGTTTATGTAAGCATGATGGCAGGGGAGGAGAGGCATAAGAGGATAAAAAGACTACAGTTGATTACAGCACTGAGGATTGGTAGATCAAGAGAGTAACAGCCCAGAGGGATAATTCTATGGTGACCACCCTCTTCAGAGCCACTTTAGAACTCTACTCACACCAAAAGACTGTATTTACAGTTATTTCCTTCTATATGGTCGCCATATCTTTAACCTCTTTAATTCCCTGAAGGAAGTGGGACTGGGAGATCTGACGGATTTAGCTGATGCTAGTCTAAAGCCCTAGGAATCACTCTGTGTGTGTGTGTGTGTGTGTGTGTGTGTGTGTGTGTGTGTGTGTGTCTTGTTGTTTTATTTGGTCCTGGAGTTCAGTTTCTGCTACCAGTGCAGTTTTGTTCATTTTGAAAGTTCCTGATATTATGGACCATAATGTCCAGTCTGTAAACTCTCCTGGCAACAGTAATGACGGTTTGCATATGCCATATTGTAGATTTTGTTGACTGTACTACTCTTTAATTCCAAGCACCATAATCACAAACCTTTACTTACGGTTTGCGTATATCTCTTGGGCAAACCTGGCTGTGAGCTGACCAGGTCTGCCTATGATTTGTGTTTGATTTCTGGTTGTGCTTTTGCTGGGAACTCTTGCTTGCTGACTTTTATTCTGCCTTTTCTCTGAAAGTCTTCCCTTTCATTATTATATCAACCCAAGAGGAGCACATTATAGGAGGATAGTCACTTCTGCCAGTCACTTGCATTTCTGAATATTGTGTGATTTAGACACTCATTCTAGGCAAAGTTTTGAAGGATGTTTGTGTAACAAGTTGGATATTGTCCATTTTTCAGAGCAAAAGATAGGCATGTTTAATAACTATTACTAAAGGTTCAGCTTCCTTAAATTCAAGGTTTCTATTATTTTTGTTTTGTTTTAGGTTGGGTTCTGTTTTCTTTTGGTTTTGGTTCTATTTTGTTTTTGTTTGGGGCTACTCCTTACAGTGCTCAGGACTTATTCCTGATTCTGCACTTCTGGATCACTCTTGACAGAGCATGAGGGACCATATGAGGTTCCAGGTAGCAAATCTAGGTCAGCTATGTGCAAGGTAAGCAACTTACCCACTGTATGGTCTCACCAGCACCCTTTTGTTATACAATTCTGTTGTGGGTACTGGAGCCAGCACAGAAATGGTGATCATCTGACTACTGCTGTCGACATAAGCCTCAAACTCTCCTTTGTTTCAACTCAGGTAAGTCTCAGATTCTGAAACTTTGGTGGACAACCTATTAGCTTGATGTAGACTAGTGTCTCAGATCCTACATGTTGCTTTAGTTTGTAGTTTGGATATTCTATCAGCATAAAGATTAAGTTCCAATTTTGAAATATGTACCTGACACCTAAGTACCAGTTTTGTTCTAAGTTTATTCAGTACATTATATTTGTCGTGCTCACATCAGTTTTCCAAGGAATGAAATCCTTCTTTGAACCCCAACCCCTTAAACTCTTATTATTATGGAAATTAAGTGTGAAACATCCCCTATATACTGTTCTCAAATATTATGTTGCATGTGAAATATCTACCATAACCTAAGCCTCTAAACCAGGCCTACATGTGCCTGGCCTTGTGTGGCCTACCTGTACTGGTCCCAGTGTCTGGGCATACTGCCCTACCTGATCCGGGGAGTGAGTCCAGAGAGCATCAGATGAGCTCAGAGAGAGAGTGAGCCTGCAAGAAGGGGGGCAAGAGAGGACCTGGGATTCCCTTTTATCTGTTGCCAAATTCCACCCCCTTCTCCATTCTTATTGGCTACTTGTTTCCAGGGTGTGATGATTGGCTAAAGAGACCAGGCATTCGCCACCTTAGCTGCAACTGTATTAGAGCTACGGTACTGCTGGTAGAGTGTTTGTTTGCCTTGCATGCAACTGACCTGAGTTCAGTCCCTAGCATCGCATTTGGTCCCCTGTACCAGGAGTAATCCCTGAGCACAGAGTCAGGAGTAGTTGAAGTTGCTTGAGCAACCATCAAGTGTGCCCAAAAAATGAGGAGTGGCACAATTATAGTACATTGAATACGGCATTTGCCTTGCATGCGGACAACACAGGTTAGGTACTCAGTATCCCATGTGGTATCAGAGCACAGTGGGGAGTGATTCTTGAGTGCAGAGTCAAGAATAAGCCCTGAGGAATATGTGGTGTGACCCCAAAACAGCGACAACAACAAAAAAGAAAAAAACAAAAAAATCCCACCCCAAAATAAAATAAATTGTATTACTGAAAAAAATGCTAAGAGATTTGAAACAATAGATATATTAACCTCAAAATTAAGACTTTAAAAAATAAGAGTCTTTGTTAATTCTAGTGCCTCTCTCTCCTGGGTTTCTTGGCAAAGCATTTATCTATGGGGTTAAATGAAGCTCTGAGATTAGGCATAACAGGATTTCTGCTGTATTTCGGCTCTATTTTTTCTTACTTAGCGCTTAATCTGTCATTCCTAGTTATTTACATTCTAACAATTTCTAACAATTTGGAATTCCTTTTTACTACTCATACTCTTAATTTTTACAGCAAATAGGATCTAATAAATGCTGGACTTAGAGATGCCTACAAGTGTATGCTACCTGCACGGCAGAGCCTGGCAAGCTACCCATGTTGTATTTGATATGCCAAATACCAGTAACAATTATAAACCTCATTCCGGAATGGATTGAGGCTCTTTATGTTCATGGAGCAAGCAGATGCCCCTGGGCTCTACTAGCATGAGACAGGACATATGGAGATGTTACTGGGGTCCACTTGAGCAAATCGATGATGAACGAGAAGACAGTGATACAGTGATACAGTGACCTACAATTTTCATTTTGTTTGGGAGCCACACCCAGCGGTGCTCAGGGTTTACTTTGGATCTGCACTTAAGAATCACTTCTGGGTAATTCAGGGGATCCCATAGAGTGCAGAGATCAAACCCAGGCTTGCAATGTGCGTCCACAAAATCCTTATGCCCTGTGCTGTGGCTCTTCCCTCTCCCCAACTTATTCTTTTGCTTTGATCTCTCCCCTTTTGGAAGTGTTCTCCAACAAACAATAAGGGTCTACTTTTCCCTTTCCTTAAATTACACAGTTTATTCTTCTATTTCTTCTTTTCATTGAAATGACGATTGGGGTACTACAGAGATAGTACAGGGGCTAAGGTGCTTGTCTTACATGCAGCTGGTCCGGTTCAATCCTCATCTACCTATGGTCTCAGAAGCAGTGCTGGGCTGGCCTGCGGATAATTCCTAGTGATGGAGGTGGGCCCCCATGGGTGGCTTGTGTGAAGCAGGGAAGAAAGAGACAGTCAGTCTCTCCCTATCCACCTCTGTTGTCCCAAGGCCCACTGGGAAGGCAATGTCTTATTCAGGCCATGCAGGTTCTTGTCTTTGCCTCTCTGAAGAATTTCAGGAGGAGATGAGCAGTGAAGTAAAACAGATTTTGGGACCAGAGCGATAGTCTGGTGGGAAGGGTGTTTGCCTTGCATGCAGTTGACCCGGGTTCAATCCCTGGCATTCCATATGGTCCCCCTGAGCACTGACAAGGAGTAATTCCTGAGTGCAGAGCCAGGAATAACCCTGAGCATTGTTAGGTGTGACCCAAAAAGCCACACACACAAAAAAATTCCGAAAAACAGATTTTATCTGGGAGGTTTTGAAGAAGGGGAAGGAAGAAAGTAGATGAGAGTGTACCTCTTAAGAGAGGAGATGCAGGCAACACATGTGTTCTGCAAGGCAAGCACCTTAGCCACAGTGCTAAACTTGCATCTCTGTCCTCTCACCTTGCTATTTTATCAACAAAGAAAGGAGGTACAGAAATCATGTGGTGAAATAACCACCACATAGTTTGTAGTTATGTGGTGCAAAGCAGGAGTAGAAGTTTTGCATTTGGTTCACCGATGCAGGGTCCTTAGATAAACCATTGCCCCTATACCCCCATTAACTCAGGGCCCTACTCAAAGTTCAACTAAAGGTTTTTGTTAGTGTTTGCTTGGGGCCACACCAGAAGGTAGATAGGGGAGTTAGCTGAAGCTTTTATTATACTTTTGTTTGCTTTTTTGTTTGTTTGTTTGTTTGTTTTGGGCTACACTATGCTTTTCTCAGAACTTAATTCTAACTCTTCACTTAGAGATCACTCCTGGTCATGTTCAGGGTATCGTATGAAGTCCAGAGATCTAACAATGGTCAGCAATGTGTGAACACCTTATTAGCTGTATTACTTCTCTGACTCCAAGAAGATTCCATTGACCTCATTGACCTCTTGATATAGCATCATATAAAGACGAGAGAGGTTGCTTGGGAGAGATTAAAAAGAGAAGGCCCCAGAGAAAACTTTCCCAGTATGGAATGCCAGGAGAATGGGCCCAGGATATGTAGAAGATAATTCTCTCAAACATCTTGCTTTTCCCAACCTCTTTGTCCTGCCGTCTGGCTTGCCGTAAACCCAATGCAAAGTTCTCACTGAACCCCTAGTCAAGAAGATATAAAAGGAAGATTTCTTAACTTTTCTGGTTATCTTATTTATGAGACCCCACTTCCCAGCCTCCCTGACTTTCCCTACCATTCCTCTAAAAAAGTTTCTTTGAAATTCATCCATTTTATATCTGGTCCTCTGTTTCTAATTTTGACTGCCTGAGGACAAGAACCTATGCACCTTATAACAACCTGATATCTATGATGCTTTTATTTCACCTTATCTAACCAATGTACATGCCATGTTTTCTTTACATATTTTCCCTCTAATGTCTATTCAGTATCGAGTATTTTTCAAAGATTTTATTGTCCTTATCCTTAGTTTAATTAGAAATTTTGTATATGTCCCCATGACTCAGGTTTGCCTCTTTGTTTTGATTGACTGGATTTGAGCTAATAGATATTTCTAGAGAAGTGTATCTTGCACTAGGATTTAGGGGCAGAAAATGCGAACTATTAAAATAATTAAGTCACCTTGGTTTCTCAAATGTATCCAAGCACGATCATCTCCATCTGTGTTTCCTTTCTCACTTCTATAATCAGAAGTGGAAAATATTTAACATCCCGTTGAGTCTACCAGTTTAAATCATTACACATGATAAATTGCATGGGTTGTTTAATTTGCGTTGCACTGGAAACTTTTATCTTTGCCCTGCAGCCTGACTGTAGCATAATAAAAGAAAGGCCCTTTGAATAGATCTTGTGTAATATGGGGTCCCTTCGCATGTTGATGAATAATTTATTAGGCTAGGATCTTGTTTCTGTTTGTAAAATAATATTCTGGAGATCATTAAGATTAGACCTATGTAGTTGCTATAAAGCCAAATTCAGAATAGGCAGAAAATTGTTGCTGTAACTCCTGAAACATATGGCTGGCTAAATTCAGGGAATCTGTTAACTTCATGTGTTACTTCCAAAAAGTTTCCAATTATCAACAAAAGATGGCATACCAGCCCAATTACTCCTGATGTATTCCAGTCAAGGATTCCAAGTAACCATAGTTGTGTGGGCGTATGTGGTCTGAAATAACAGGAATCAGTGAAAATTTCAAGCATAAATACACAAAGGAGATCATTTACATATCACAACCAGACGAATGTATCCCACTGAGCTGAATTCCTGCTTTCTACAGGAAGCAGGAATTTTTTAGGCCATCTCCCAAGCCGATTCCCAGCAGTTGTAAACTATGAGATAGATTTTGTTTCCAGTTTTGCAACAAACTTCTCCAACAGCTGATTTGCTTCATGTGTCAACAAAGTTGAAAACAAGTTGCCTCTTACATAAGATAGTCAGAAATGTGAAAAGCCATTGTTAGTGACCTGGTTACCCCCAAACTTGGATGAGGAATCTACAGACTGACATGGAAACCATTTTATCTTGATGAACCTTGCATGTCTCTTCAATTCCTAGATAACTCTTAACATTTGTTGGAATAAATTAGCTTGAGATATTTTTTAAAGGCTGTTTATATAGAGTGATTCTATTAGTCAGAAAAATAATAATAATAATAGCAAAATGAAATTCGAGTAGCTTCAGAAAATTTGCCTTCTGCTTTAAAGGCAAATTATCCACAGGATAAGTTCCTGGGACGTCTTTGAAGGCAGAGTCTACTGAAGGTCCAAACACACCTTTGCCTCTGTTTATATATCAAGAGAAACTACAGGCGTTTCTGTGATTCAACTTTGATCTTTCCAAATGCAGTTCAGATTCATGTCACTCAATCTGTGCTGGCTCTTCATCATTTATGAAAACACGTGCAAACTCTTCAAACTGACTCTCAGTACTCTCCACAAATAATTTTCTAATCTTAGGTTCCATTAGTCATCTAGATTCTAATAAAACCAGATTGTTGGCAAGTATGTGAAATAGCCCCAGTCTTCTCAGTTTTTGTTGTCTTCGTTCATCCGGTATTACAAATACTATTGCGAGCAGCACTATAATTCATTCCAGTACTTGTTGAGTAATTATAGTGTGCCCAGCACCATGTGATGACTTCCTGTTCATTCTTATTTAATTCCCATACCCATGAGGTAAGAATATAAAGATACTAATGAATTGCCCGTAGGCAGAAAGTAGCAGAGCTGGGTTTGATCCTCTCATGTCATGTATTTGTAAGGAGCACCTTCGTGTTACTGCAGCTGGTCGTCTATGGGAAAATATATTTCTGAGATAGTTCACATCCTATGCACTTTAAAAATGACCGGTAATGAATTTAACCCTGATCAAAACCCAGCACCACCTATGGTGCCCCAAGCACCGCCGAGAGTGATCCCTGAGCATGGTTGGGTGTGGGTCCCCCAAACCAATCCTCCAAGTTGCCCCCAAATCACCAGCAATTACGTGGTGAGTTGATGAAGAATAGGCATCATCTCCTTGTGGTTTGAATATCCCATGCAACACCACAGTCTTTCTTTCATTTTAAAAAAAATATTATATTTTACCACTATTAGGTATACAATTACAAGATGTTCATGTTTGAGTTTTGGTTCTACAGTGTTCTAGCACCCATGACTCCATCCGTGCCCATTGCCCACCACCAATGTCCCCACTTCCCTTCTCCTTCTTCCAGCCTGCCTCCATGGCAGGTTCTTTATCTCCTTTTTCTCTTTCTCTCTCCTCTCTCTCTTCCTCTCTCTCTCTCCTTCTCGCTTCCCTTTCTTACACATTGTGGATTCTAATACATACATTTGGAGGTTATCATGTGTATCTTTTTTGCCAATATTCAATGCTCAGTTCTCAGATGGTGTCATCATTTTCAATGATTATTAACACACTGTTCTCTTCTCTGTCTTACCTAGCCTCTGACTCCCACATGTTTGTGGTATATCAGGTTTTGAGATATCCCACAGGCACCTGTGCGCCATGGGGATAGGAGTTGTGTCCAGCGGTGGAGTCCGACCAGAGGACAACTGTGGTTGTGTTGCATGAGGTCTTCTGACTTCTGGGAGCCTGGTGGAGGACAGCCAAGGAGCAAAAACCTGTCCCCACCCAAAGACACCCCCATAAGTCTAGCACAGGGTGGACAGACAGAGTCTCTGCCCTGCACCTGAATACCTGGTGTCCAGCTGAGAGCACCAGCAGCAGTTCTGGGTGGGGCCGCCAGGCCTTGTTGTGGGAGCCGAGGTGGGGGAGGTGGCCCCAGTGCAGGCTCCCTAAAAACCTGGTTGGTGTAGTCACTGAGTCCCGCATGCCTGGGCTTCAATTTGGCTTCTCTCTTGGGTCAGGCTGTGTCCAGCTGTGGAGTCCAGACCAGAGGGTGATTGTGGTTGTGTTGTGCGAGGTTTTCTGATTTCTTCTGTGCTTGAATTTGCTTACTGAGTTTATAGAACATGGTTCCTCTAGTTTGATGCACGTCATAGCCTCTTGCGGCCATGGGACTCAGGGAGAGCCGGATGGCAGCTCTCCCTTGTGTGTCTGAGTCTCTGCATGATGGCCGATAGCCCTGAGGCAGTTTGTGGGCGGGTCCTCCAGGTCTCCTGAATGGGACAGACAGGGGAATGGGGATCCCCACTCCATTTCCACAAATGCCTAGTGATTTCTGCCTCTGAGAAGCACCTACCTGGGCTTGAACTCGGTTGCTCTGCTGAGTTGGGCTTGAGATCAGCATCTCTCTTAGGTGGGCTCTGATGAGAACACCACAGTTTTATGCATAGTAGGTTGTCAGGTTATGCTGTGAGACCCTACAAAATCCAGGAGCAGGGCCGGGATTTCCCTTCTGCCCCGGGTACCAGCATCCAGTGGACGGAGAAAAACACAAGAATCCAGCAAAGTTTCCAAAGGCTCATGTTCAAAAGTTCAAAAGAACTTGTTCTGACATACAAATCAGCAATAAGAAAACCCCAGAATTTAGGTTCCTGGTTGGATACCAGTCACGTATAGGTTTAGAATCCTAGGCCAAGATGGCAGCCACCACATGTTAAGGCCCAACAAGGAAGAGAACAGAGAGGGAGTAGAGTAGAGGGAGAAAGCAAAAAGGTCAAAGGGCCAAAGGCGCAGAAGAAAGCAGGCTACAACTTTTATATCTTTTCAATTCAAACTGCCCATACCAATGGGGAAGCAGTTAGGGTTAATTCACCTCAGGTAACTTCTCCCAGGATCTCACCTAGTTCCATTGAAATGTTAACATTGCCCAGCCAATGTCTGCCTTGGATGTGCCCCTGCAGGGTAGAGTAGGTAAGGGAATATATCTGTACCAATGGATATTCTGCAGTCAGGTATATATTTCTCCAAGCCTTCACAAGATTCTCATCTTTTCTTCAAAGTTGTTTTATATATTAGCCTTTAGACTATTAGAGAGCCATCCTTGCTTGTTTGGAGGCAGACAGCATTTCTCTCTGGTCTAATCACTTAGAGATCCAACGTGGCCAGGTAAATATACTGGTAAGATCGATCTAGTCCCACAATGATTGTGGTAGCATGAGAGAAAATATTTATACCAGATAACATAGAATACATGGTAAAATATACTGTTACATATCAAACTGTTCTCCATCCCCTATCTACAAAGTGGCCTGCAGGAGGTAACTCCAGGCGAGATGCAGAGGCCCTGGGCAACAGTGTACTGCAAGAGTAGGTCTTTGGTTTATTTGGGGGATTGGGAGGAGGGTTTTTGCTCTTGCTTTGAGTTTTGCTTTGTTTTTTTTGTTGTTTTTTTGAGCCCACCCAGGGGTGTTTAAGGCTTACTCTGGCTTTGTAATCTAGGGATCACTCCTAGAAGTACTGAGGGCCCCTATGGGGTGCTGGGATTAGAACTCAAGTTGGCTTCATGCAAGGCAAACACTCTACCCACTGTACTACTGCTCTGGTCTCCAGTCTTTGATTTATTAAAGATAACTCTGATAACTTGGACATAAACTCTGAAGAGGGAAATTAGACTTTAAGAGAGTTGTTCCAGCTTTTTCTTTGTGTGCTCCTGTTTTCTTCCTCAAAGAAGTTTCCTATTTTCCTGGGGCACCAGCAGAACAGGAAGCAAAGAGATATAAAAGTGATAAGGGAGCTGGCATGGTGTGTTGCAGTTGATTTTTCACTTTTGAGAGTGAATTATGTGCTGTTTTCTAAACTATGTGTTCTATGGACTAACATTGGAAGCCTGTGAGAGTATTGACAGCATGGTAAGGAATGGAAATCTACAAACACTACTAACCAGGCTACCCTCGTCACTGTCCTGGAAGTTGTTCTATTAATACTTCAGGGCTGGCCCAAAGATGAAAGAGATTCACAATCCCTATTATCTTCTGAATTTTGTTGCTCTTTGGACCCAATCAATTTCTGGATTCCCCCAAACTTTACTATGTGCTTTCTATTCGTCTGCCAGTTTATATGAAATGTTTGATTGCTACTTAGTTTTCACCAAGGAACTGATTTCTCATTGGGGAAATAATAGATTACAAACAACAGGTAACCTGAAATGATCTCATTTAGGGTTTTTTACCATATTTTTTTAAGTTAGAAATTTTTCATATTCCATAAATTATAGTATAGAAAAAAATGTAAGTACCATGAAGATAGGGACTTTATCTTTCACCTCTGTTGCCAAATGAGAAAGCACTATGAAGTATGTGGAAAGTGCTAACAAAACAATGAAATTACAAATTAAAATTAGAGAATCTTGAATTTGGGGGAGGTCTATGGAGGATTGGGTCACATCGGGCAATAACACTATAAGCAGGAAAACCAAACTATAATAGCTAATCTTAAAAATGTGCTGTCAAGCAAGCAGGCCTGGGGAGCCGGAGGGAACTTGGGACACTGGTGGAGGGAAGGTCATGCTGGAGATGGAATTCCTATTGGAGCATTGTATGCCTGAAACTCCATTATGGACAACTTTGTAAATCACAGTGTCTTTAAATAAAAAAAAAATTTAAATGGATCCAAAGAGAAGAGTACAACAGGTTGAACCTTACCTGCAGTAAACCTGGGTTCAATCCCCAGCATCCTACATAGTCCTCCAAGCCTACTAGGAGTAATTCCTGAACACAGAGTCAGGATTAACCTCTGGGTATGGCCCCCAAACAAGAAACTGAATAAACAAAGAAAATTTTTAATAAAAAGGCAGAAACTGGGCCATGGTAGATAGAGCAAATGATAGAGCATGTGTATGACCCTCAGTTTGACTCTTGGTACCACATGTCCCCTAAGCCATGCAGTTTCAGGGCCACATATGACTCAGACATGGCACCCGATCTCCCAGAATCTCTATTTGCTTATTGATTCAGTAATAGTAAGATCTATCAACCTTCTGTTGCTGTTATCATTCATTGTACATGGATTTACATTCATAAAAGTCTTAGTACTATAGCTGACATTAGTTAAAACTCAATAAAAATAATAAAAAGACAAATGAAAGTTTTAAAAATCAAGGAAATTGAAGCTTGAAGATAAAAAGATGTTGCCCATGTCCCACTGTCTGAAGCCAGAGAGGAGTTTGTGGGTGTCTAACCCTTCTAGAGTACCAGTTGAAGCTTGAAGATGAAAGATGTTTCCCATATTCCTCTGTTTGAAGCCAGAGGGGAGTTTGTGGGTGTCTAACCCGTCTAGAGTACCACTTGTCATCCCATAGTCACCCTCAGAGGGAGCTACTCCAGAGACTGTCTCTCCTCAGGAAAGGAACCACAAAACAAAGGTCTTCTGAGTAGGTGGAGATGGGGTGGGGAATTCTTCTCTAAACAAACTGGAAGACTATGTTTCCACTTCCACAGATTTTCTTGCGTGGGCATCAAGGTTTGTTATGATTTTTTTTCTTTAGGGGGTGTTGTGGGTTTTGCATTAAGACTGTTGGAGAATTACTCTCTTTCAAGTATCTCATCCTCTAAGATGTGAAATATTAATGTGGTTTTCCCCACCTCTCTCACTCAGGCTGTTTATTGCTAATGAGAGAGCACCCCCAAAAAGACCTGGAGAATGTCATATGATTTCCACTCTAGAGAAGAGTGGTGGTTAAAACCACCTGAAATGAAAGTTTGGGGAATATTCTGCTGCTGAGTTGGGAAGATTGGGAGGTCTGTGATGATTCTGGAACTCATTTTATAAAAGAGAAAAAGAAGTAAGCAATTGGTTCACTGTTTTCAATTAAGGTTACATTCTTGTGTGTGTGTGTGTGTGTGAATGTGTGGGTGCATAAAGTGTGCACAGGATAGAGAGAAAGAGAAAAAGAGAGAAATGAGAATGTAAATAGAACTCACAGGGATGATGGAAAAACCCTGGAGAAAGGATGCTGGAGCTTCCCCTCTTGTATTTGACTTCCAACAAGTTGAGCAGTGGATAGGGAAGTTGCGGATGAAATGAGAGCCGGGAGCAGACATCATCACAATGATACAGATTTGGGAGACATATCCATAGAGCCTTTCCCTACTTTTTATATGAAAGAACAAAATTTTACAGATGGGAACGTTATTTACTATGGTGAATAATGTAAATAATGTTCCCATCTGTAAAATTTTGTTCCTTCATATAAGTAGTAGGGAAAGGCTCTATGGATACGTCTCCCAAATCTGTATCATTGTGAGGATGTCTGCTCCAAAATACCATAAATATTCTACCCACCCCTCTGAGAGAGCCCCACAAGACCTGGCAAGCTGTCCGATGCGTGTTTGATATGCCAAAACCAGTAACAAAAATGTTTATTTTCCTGACCCTGAAAGACCCTTAATACAGCAGCAGTAAGAAAGGCAAACAAGCAGTGCCTGATAAAATTTCACAGCCAACCGAGGCTGCAAAATGAAGGACTAAAATGACTGTCTGTACTTTCAATGCATGTACGCTGGCATCGGAAGTGTATATCGAGGATCTGATGGTGCAAGTGCAAAAGATCAAGTATGACATCATTGGTCTGAATGAGACAAGGAGGCTTCAGTTGCATCACGCTGTATTTGACACCAGAGAAGAATTGTTCCTTGGAACATGTGACAAAAGAGGCGTCGGTGGCATTGGTGTCCTTGTCAACACGAACATGGCCGTCAACATTGATTCATTTGAATGCCTAACAAACAGGATAGGACGATTACACTTGAAGAAATGTGGCCCACTGCCAGCAATTTCTATATTCATTGTCTATGCACCAACATCCACATACAAGGAAGTTGAAATTGAGAAATTCTGCATGGAACTGGAGGAGTTCTATAAAAAAGATCACACCTTCGACAAGATCATAGTCGGTGATTTTAATGCCAAGATAGGACCTAAAAGATCAGCTGAAGAACTCCACATTGGGACACATGACCTAGAGTAGAATGAAAAGGGTGAGAGACTATCTGAGTTCATCATGTCCACCAAGACCATTCCTGGGAACTCACAGTTACAGAAGGCTGAAGCGAAACATTGGACATGGGAGTCTCCTGGTGGACAGTTCCACAATGAAACTGACCACATCATCTTTAATCGACGGTTTTGTCTGACAGATGTAGCTGTCGTCCCCAAATTCCAAAAAAGGATCGGACCACCGTCTCCTTCATGCAAAATTCTACTTCCCGCAACGGGAGAAAAGGCTGCAAAGTTTAAGAACTCCCAGAATGACCACCAACTGGGAACTCTTTGGCACCATTGCAGCAACATGGGAAGATACCATCATTGACGACATAGATGAAGAATACAACCGACTGGTTCAGCACCTCCATGATTGTGCGAAGGATGCCGAGAGAGAGAAAGACACAAAAGGACTCCTGTCTTCAGAAACTCTCGAGCTCATTCACCAACGTGGCAAGGCGCGAGCCTCAGGAGACCAAATGCTAACGTCCAAGCTTGCAAAGTGGTGCAGAGAAGCGATAAAAGAAGACCTCAAAGACAGAAGAGCAGAAATACTGGAAGATGCAGCAGAAACCGGGAAAAGCATTCGCACTGCCCGCCTGTCCTTCACCAACTATAAGACCAAGATGACTGCCCTCTGACGCCATGATGGATCTATCACATCTTCCAGAAAGGCAATGGAGAAGATTATCCATGACTTCTACTCAAATCTCTTTGATAGCCACATCCATCTGCCCACATACCAAATTCCACAGGATGGATATGTCATTCCCAACATTCTCTCTTCTGAAATCCAACATGCCATCTCGTCGGTAAAGAAGGGAACAGCACCAGGCCCAGACAAAGTCAGACCCGAACACCTGAAGAATCTGCCATCGGTACTCATCTATACACTGGCTTGGCTCTTCACATGCTACCTGTCCGAATGCAAGGTGCCCTCCCAATGGAAAACCAACAGGACAGTTCTACTGTTCAAGAAGGGAGACATTCACGATATCAGCAACAATCGCCCCATCTGCCTGTTGTCCGTCATCTACAAGCTGTTTACCTGAGTCATCCTGAACAGGATTGGCAGAACACTAGATGAAGGACAACCATGCGAGCAAGCAGGCTTCCGAAAAGAATTGAGCACAATTGACCATATCCACACAGTAACCAAGCTCATTGAGGTTTGTTGGGATACAAGATGCTGCTCTGTCTCACGTTCATTGATCTACAGAAAGCCTTTGATTCTGTGGAGATTGAAGTGTTCATCGAAGCCCTAGCCAAACATGGTGTTCAAATCTGATACAGCAAGATCCTTCGTGAGCTGTATTACGGATTCACCACCAGGATCTCACCATTCTACAAGGAAGTGATCATTGATGTCAAAAGAGGGGTTCGACAGTGTGATACCATTTCACCAAAACTCTTCAACGCCACCCTTGAGAACATCATGCGACAATTAGAATGGGAAGGAATGGGAGTGAAGATAGATGGTCGGCAACTACACCACCTCCTCTTCGCTGATGACATCGTTCTAATAACACCAAACATTAGCCAAGCAGCACAAATGCTGGCTGACTTCGACCGGGAATGTGGGAAGATAGGTCTACAGTTGAATCTAAAAGAAAACAATGTTTATGAAGAATGAACTACCCCCAGAGGCCCCATTCACTCTCAATGGAACAGACATCTCTGAATGCAGCAGTTATGTGTACCTAGGTCGCGAAGTCAACATGATGAACGACCTAAAACCTGAGCTGCGCAGGAGGAAGAGAGCGGCATAGAATGCCTTCAAAGGCATCAAAGAAATAGCTAAAAGGACAAAGAACCTACGGCTCTGGGCACGTCTCTTTCACTCCACTGTTCTCCCTGCATTAACATACACCTCAGAGACCTGGCCTCTACGAATACAGGATGAGAATGCTATTCGGGTCTCCCAGAGAGGCATCGAAAGAGCTATGCTTGGAATATCACGCCTCACTCAAGTGAGAGAAGGAATCAGGTGTTCCGATCTCCGTCACTATTCCAGAATCAGGGACGCTGTCTCCTCTGACAAGGCATCGAAAATCAGATGGGCTGGACATGTAATGCTATTTTGAGACAACCACTCTACTAGAGCCGTAACCGACTGGATCCCACAGGATGTCAAATGATCACGTGGCCGCCCACCTACAAGATGGTCAGACTTCTTTGTCAATAACCCGAAAGAACGGTTTGAGGCTCTTCATATTCCTGAATCAAACAGATGCCATTGGGCTACATTGGCACATGATAGTGTCCAATGAAAATGTTACTGGCGCCCACTCGAGCAAATCGATGAATAATGGGATTCAAGTGATTCAAGGGAACATTATATGGAATGTATATAGACCACCTGGTATACACAGGATTGTATGCTGTATCCTGAAAGTGCAGTATAAATCACTCCTTTCCTTCTGCAATCCAGAGATCTAGTAAGATGAAATCACAAATACAAATTCCAAACCAGAATCTAGTCATGTTTTTTACAATTTCCTTCCACTATACTTTAGGCCCCTATGTTTTCCATATATTTTTTGGGTAACCTACTAAATATACTTGAGCTTTAAATTTACTCATATAAAATTTTATGCATTTATCATTTCTTTGATTCATTTACTCTTCATTTATTTACTTTCCAAATATTTACTAATTGTCATTTATATCTCAGCTGCAAAGCCCACTGGACTCCTAGTATAGAACCTTTTTTTTTAAGTATTTTATTATACCACCATGAGATATACAAATAAAAGATATACAATTAAAAAGTTCATGTTTGGGTTTTGGTCATACAGTGTTTTAGCACCCGTCCCTCCACCAGTGCCCATCTCCCACCACCAATATCCCCGGTTCCCTCCCCTTCCCCAGCCCCTGCTCCATGGCAGGTTCTTTATTTCTTTCCCTTTCTCTCTCTCTTTTCCTTCCCTTCCAGACTATGGATTACAGAACATACATTAAAAGGTTGTCATGTGTATCCTTTTGCCTTTATTTAATGCTCAGTTCTAGGTTGGCATTAGTATCCTCGACTATTATTAGCACCCTGTTCCATTTTCTGTCTTACCTAAACTCTGACTCCCAAACGTTTGTGATAATTTCCACCTTTGACAAGACCTCCTGATATATGTTTCACTTGACCTTGGATATTGGTATCATAATATGTACATATATATTTATGCCATGCAAATATATGCAGTCATTCTGTATCTGTCTCTCTCCTTCTGGCTAATTTCACTCAACATAATCTTCTCCATGTCCATCCATTTATAGGCAAATTTTATAACTTCATTTTTCCTAACAGCTGCATAGTATTCCATTGTGTAGATGTACCAAAGCTTCTTTATCCAGTCATCGATTTTCGGGCACTCTGGTTGCTTCCAGATTCTGGCTATTGTGAATAATGCTGCTATGAACATAAAAGTAGGGATGGTGTTTCCGCTGCGTATTTTTTGGTTTCCCAGAGTAGATTCCCAGGAGTGGTATGGCTGGGTCAAATGGGAGTTCAATTTCTAGTCTTTGGAGGAAAGTCCATATTGTTTTCCAGAAAGGCTGTACCAGCCGGCATTCCCACCAACAATGGATGAGTGTCCCCTTTTCCCCCACACCCACGCCAGCACTTGTTGTTCTTGTTCTTTTGAATATGTGCCAGTCTCTGTGGTGTAAAGTGGTATCTCATTGTTGTTTTGATTTGCATCTCTCTGATGATTAGTGATGATGAGCATTTTTTCATATGTTTTTTGGCCATTCGAATTTCTTCCTTGCTGAAGTTTCTGTTCATTTCTTCTCCCTATTGTGCCACAGAAAATCAAATACCTAGGAATCAACTTACCCAAGTATGTAAAGGACCTGTACAAAGAAAACTACAAGACACTGCTCAAAGAGATAAAAAGAGGACACAAGGAAATGGAAACACATTCCCTGTTCTTGGATGGGGAGAATCAACATTGTCAAAATGGTAATACTCCCTAGAGCTCTGTACAGATTCAATGCAGTCCCTATGAGGATACCGATGACATTCTTCAAAGAAATTGACCAAACGCTCCTGAAATTTGTATGGAACAATAAACCCCCAAGGATAGCTAAAACAATCCTCGCGAAAAAGAAGATGGGAGGCATCACCTTTCCCAACTTCAAACTGTACTACAAGGCAGTAGTAATTAAAACAGCATGGTATTGGAATAAAAACAGACCTGTGGACCTATGGAATAGAATTGAGTATCCTGACACCCAACCTCAAACACATGATCATTTAATCTTTGATCACAAATGTGTGGGAGTCAGAGTTTAGGAGAGACAGAAAATGGAACAGGGTGCTAATAATTGTCGAGGGTACTAATGCCAACCTAGAACTTTGCATGAAATAGAGGCAAAAGGATTCACATGACAACCTTTTAATGTATGTTCTGTAATCCATAGTCTAGAAGGGAAGGAAAAAGAGAAAGAGAGAGAAAGGCAAAGAAATAAAGAACCTGCCATGGAGCAGGGCTGGGTTAGGGGGGGGAACCGGGGATGTTGTTAGTGGGAGATGGGCACTGGTGGAGGGACGGGTGCTGAAACACTGTATGACCAAAACCCAAACATGAACTTTTTAATTGTAAAAAAAATAAAAAAAAATAAATAAATAAAATTTTCTTCACTAGAAGAAGACAAATAAGCATATATCATAACTGCATAGGGAAAGAAAAACGCCTATTTGTATGAGCTTTTATTATTTTGATCATTTATGAGCTCCTTTATGGAATCGTAGACTATAAATGTCTTTAAAGTGTTTCAATAAAGAATGAAAGAATAGACGAAAAAAAATAAAGGTGCAATGAGTCTAAAATGGAGTAAGGAAAGCCTCTTCAACAAGTGGTGTTGGGAAAACTGGGCAGCAACATGTAAAAAAATGAATTTGGACCTGTGTCTAACACCATGCACAAAAATCAGATCAAAATGGATTAAAGATCTCAATATCAGACTTGAATCCATAAAGTACATTGAAGAAAATATAGGAAAAACCCTCCACTACATTGAAGCTAAAGGCATCTTCAAAGGTGAAACATCACTAACAAAGCAACTAGAAGAAAAGATAAACATATGGGACTACATGAAACTAAAAAGCTTCTACACCTCAAAAGAAACAGTGGCTAAGATACAAAAAGCAGTCCACAGAATGGGAAAGAATATTCACCCAATACCCATCTGATAAGGGGTTAATATCCAGGATATATCAGGAACTGATAGAACTTTACAAGAAGAAAACAAACAACCCCGTATAGAACCTTTTTAAGACTAAATTTCCAGGACCAGAGCTATAGAACAGTGGTTGTATAGGATGCTTGCCTTGAGTGCTGCCGACATGGGTTTGGTCCCCACATCCCATGTCCCCCAAATACTGCCAGGAGTGATTCCTGAGTATAGAGCCAGGAGTAACCCCTGAGCATTGCTGGGTGTGACCCAAAAGCCAAAAAAAAAAAAAAAAAAAAAAAAAAAGGACTACATTTCCCTGTCTGTAATTCTTTCCATATAGTAGTCAAAGTTAATGGTAGCTAAAAATTCTAGGTGTGGCTGCACTCTTTTTTCTTTTTTTCTGAATAAAAACAATGTAAGCTTTAAAACCAGCTTATATTCTCAAATAAATTGAATCACAACACGAATTTCTTCCTGTTTTTTCTTCCCTCCCTTCCCACTTTAATTTCCTTCTTTTCCTTCCTTCCTTCCTTGCTTCCTTCCTTTCTTCCTTACTTCCTTGCTTCCTTCTTTCCTCCTTCCTTCCTTCCTTCCTTCCTTCCTTCCTTCCTTCCTTCCTTCCTTCCTTTGTTCATTCCTTCCTTCCTTCCTTCTTCCTCCATTCTATATGGAGGATTCTCCCTTTTCTCATCTTTTGTTTTCTATATACTCATCTTCTTTTCATTTTAAGTGTAAATCTTAGCACTAGTAAAGTGATTTACAATGAGAGATTAGAAATCATAATACCAAGCACTTAAATTTGCACAGTTAACCCTTTGGTCTATATAAGCTCCATATTGTGGCTTTTCTTTAGTATTCCCGAATGAGAATGTTGTTTTCCCCTCACTCTGAAATTGGGCCTCACCTGTCCTTGAGGACTACTCTGAGCATGCAGGTGCTTAGAACTTCGCTCCAGGCATGCTCTGGGGACTGTGGGACACTGGGAAGTAAATGCTGCACTCACAAATTCAAGACCTGTGCTTCAGCCCTCTGAGCCATCTCCTCTATCTGATAAACTTTCTTAGGTATCCAGATTGTATCTGACATGGGAAATGTCAAATAAAATTTCAGGATTATATCCACCACTGTATCAGCAAAACATGTAACTGGCATTAATCCCGAGGGCAATGGTAAAAAAAGAAAGAGGAAAAAAATGCAAAATTAAAATGACTGATTCTTGACAAGTTGAGATGAAATTTATTTTTTAAAACTCTGCTAGTCCATATCAAGGTAGAAAAAGAAAGGTTGGAGGAGGGAAGAAAGAAAAGAATAAAACCCACAAAACCAAAACAAACCAAGATCCACAGGTTCTTATCAGGGCAAATAATGTTATCTCCAAAAAGTACATAAGAATTTCCAATATTAACTAACATGTTCTTGTCAAAAGACATTTTCTCATAGCTGAAGAATCACATTCATGTTGACAACTGATTTATAGGTACAGGAATGTGATTCTTGGACCATTGCCTCATTAGAATGGAGAAGTGTAGAAATAAGTTCTTGTCTATTTGCTTTTGCTTCACTTCCATGGGATTTTTCCCCAATTTTCAGGAAATTAATGGAAAGTAATTATTTTACATTAGCAAGAATTATAAGTATATCATAATAAGCATTGCACAGAAAGCTTTTCAGGGCCTTATTTCAATAAGCAGGCATTTGTTTACTCTTTTTTAAAGATTGTTGTTTTATCGTCCAAAGACTGAATTCATCATTGAATTTCTTCCACCAAGAATGGAATATTATCAGCTACTTTATCCTTTCACTGCTTATAGTGTATATGAGTATGCATGCATGCATGCCTACTTGTGTGTGTATTGTGTTTGCATGTATACTATGTTGGTCTGCCTGTGTATGTTTAGATGATACTGGGGTTCACAGCAAATGTAGATGAGTAATCTGTGATTTAATTGATCAAAAAGTAGATCTGTCTGGGAAATCATTGAGTTGAACTCCTGTTTCAGCAGGGTTTTTGTTTGTTTTGTTTTGGGGCCACATCGAACTCCACAGAGGGCTTACTCCTGACTCTGTACTCAGAGGTTATTCTTGAATGTGCTCAGGGAACCAGTGGGGTGCCAGAGATCAAACTTGGTGAACTGCATGCAAGTTGTAGTGTACTGAAAGATTTCTTTTTTCTCATTCCTGTATAGTACTCCATTGTTTATATATGCCACAATTTTTCTCTTTTGAAAGGGGAGTGGGTCATTGGAGATAAAACCAGCGATAGGGCTTACTACTACCTCATGCTCAGGGATCATTTTCTTGCAGGGCCAGGGATCAAATCAGGGTTGGCCACATGCAAGACAAGTCCCTTACCCATCACTATATCACTGTCATCCCGTTCATCATCGATTTGCTCGAGCGGGCACCAGTAACATCTCCATATGTCCTGTCTCATGCAAGTAGAGCCTGCTTGCATGAGCCCCCTTTGGGCACCCGATTGCTCCAGGAACATAAAGAGCCTCAAACCATTCCATCAGGTCATGGGAATGAGTTCTATAATTGTTACTGGTATTTGGCATAACAAATATGACACGGGTAGCTTGCCAGGCTCTGCCGTGCGGGTAGCATATTCTTGTAGTCATCTCTAAATCCAGCATTTATTGATGAACTGCGCGGCCGATTCAGCCGCGTGAGGCGGGGTTGTGATAGGCTGGTCTGCTGGATGGAGTTCTGATGAGGGGGAAGTCCAGATGTGGAAAATGGAGGCCCTCATGGAGTGGGGGGGGGGGGTCGTCTGGCTTGTTGCGAGGCTCTGCTGGGGTGGCGGGCCAGGGCTAGAACCTGCCATCCCTCCCAGGTGCCTCGTGAGTGGCTGGGCACAGGGAGAGCCTGTAGCAGGTCTGCCCCATGTCTGTGAGTCTTTTCGCCCTTAGCCATATAAAGGGTATACCCATATACCTCTCTCTCTCTCTCTCTCTCTCTCTCTCTCTCTCTCTTTCTGACTTCAAAGGCAACTCTCATTTCTTTTTGTTTGTTTGTTTGTTTACTTTGGCTACACCAAACAGTTTTCAAGGTTTATTCCTAATTCTGCACTCAGGGTTCATTCCTGGCAGGGATCAGGGTACCATATGTGGTGTTGCAGATTGAACTTGGATCAGCTGCATGTAGGCAATCTTGGTTTCATGTTATTGTAGATTCGTTGGGAATAGTTTTTCGAATATTGCTTCTCTGTTGTCTCTCCTTCCTTCCTTTACTGTTGAATGACACAGCCTAGCTAACTTTGGATCTTTCCTTTTCAAGCTACTTATAGTTTAAGCTATTTACATGTCTTTAAGCCAGGGTTCATACTAAAGAGATCTCTCTTTTGTATAAACACTGGTAGAGGGTGTGGCAGTTACAGGAGTCATTTTGACTCTGAATTAACAACACTTGGAATACTATTATAATTTCTACTATGATTTCTACTATGATTTCAATGCTATCTAGATTGGGCACAATTCCTCTTAACACTCACTAGCCTCAGAGTGGGACAATTAGAATTTACCAGGGCACCACCACCCTGGCTACCATTGAGACTACCACTTATCAACTCTGTCAAGAATAAAGGAGGGATCATTCTGGTTTTCCCTCAGGCAATCGAGCATGACCCTTTCAGTAAATAGAGGGCAGGACACTCATAATTACCCTGGTGCAGAGTAGAAATAAGAAGAACCTTGTGGGTAACATCTTGCTTACATGAATTACATTGCCTTAAATTATGTGATTCTGCTCATGAATCACTTGTATCACTCGTCTTCCCATTGTTTATTGATTTGCTCAAGCTGGCACCAGTAATGACTCCATTAGTTAGGAATGAGGTACATTATTGTTATTGCTTTTGGCATATCGAATACACCATGGATAATTTGCCAGTCTCTGCCATGGCTCTGGATTTTCCCCAAGGGGCCCAATCTCTTTCCTTTTCTCCTCCTCAGCAGATAGAGTAATTTGTACAGGACAGGTCTTCTGGTCCATTGAATAGTGGAAGAGGGCAGTGAAGTTCATGAAACAGTCCAGGATAGGGTTTAGACTTTTTTTTTTTTTTTTTTTTTTTTTTTTGCTTTTTGGGTCACGCCCGGCGATGCTCAGGGGTTATTCCTGGCTCTTCGCTCAGGAATTACTCCTGGTGGAGCTCGGGGACCATGTGGGATGCCAGGGATTGAACTGGGGTCCGCTGCGTGCAAGGCAAATGCCCTCCCCGCTGTGCTATCACTCCGGCCCCTGGGGTTTCTATTTAAACCTAAACCCCAACCTCCCCATGAATATACTTTCATTAAGATGTATTTCTTTATACCAGCCCCCTATTTCCAGTGTTTTAACATAAGAGATAATCTTGGAGGTAAGAACTAGCTCTGGCATTGTCATTTGTTTAGACCCAAAACAGAGGTGTGGCACCACCTAACATCTTCACTCAAGGCTCCTTTGTTGATCTTTGTTGAAGCAACCCATCCTGAAGAAAGGATTTTGACTTTTGGGTATATAAGGGGACTGACTTGGGGAAGATCCATCCATTTTGATGGGAGACCTGGGCCTGAGTGCACAGCAGGAGGTCTGGCCAAGTCCTAGACCACTGGGAAATCCCATTATCTTGGATTGTAGTAACAGAGCTTGGTTTATTATTGGTGATCAGTAAAAACCTTTTGGAATTGTGCTGAACTCAGATGGTTTGTCTATCTGATGCTGGTCCTTGAGATAAAAGGGATAGTTCATTGCATAGTTCATTGTCTGAGTGTTACCCACGTTTATACATACTCCGTGTCTAGGTAAATGTCTCTCTGTGCTTAATTGACTACTCACCAGCTTTTGAACTAATCCTGGCTTTTATGCCCAGATTTCTCTCATATTTTGTTTTTTGCGTTTTTTTGGGGCGCGGGGGTCACACCTGGCAGCGCCTAGGGTTTTGTGATCAGGGATTACTTCTGGCACTGCTCAGAGTATCATTTATGGTAGTGGGGATCAAACCTAGATCAATAGTATTCAAGGCAAGTACTTAACCACTGAACTATCTCTCAAAGACTTCTTAGAGAATTTTCAGCTTTAATATATAGATTTTTTTATTCTGTAACTTTCAACTTTTTTATTGAAAACGTTTATCAATTCCTATCTTAAAATTTGTCATAAGTTATAAAATTTGCCTGTAAGTGGATGGACATGGAGAAGATTATGTTGAGCGAAATTAGCCAAAAGGAGAGAGACAGATACAGAATGACTGCATTTATTTGCATAACATAAAATATATGTACATATTATGATACCAATATCCAAGGTCATGTGAAACATATACCAGGAGGTCTTGTCAAAGGTGGAAATTATCACAAACATGTGGGAGTCAGAGGCTAGGCAAGACAGAAAATGGAACAGTATGCTAACAACTGTTAAGGGTACTAATGCCAACCTAGAACTGAGCATTAAATAGGGGCAAAAGATACACATGACAACCCTTTAATGTATGTTCTGTAATCCATAGTCTGGAAGGGAAGGAAAAGAGAAAGAGAGAGAAAGGGAAATAAATAAAGAACCTGCCATGGAGGAAGGCTGGGGGAGTGGGGGAGGGAACCGGGGATGTTGGTGGTGGGAGATGGGCACTGGTGGTGGAATGGGTGCTGGAACACTGTATGACCAAAACCCAAATATGAACTTTTTAATTATATATCTTTGTAATTGTAAAAATAAAAAATTTTAAAAAATTAAAAAAAATTGTCATATTTGTGTTGTGCTTTTTGTTTCAGACATACTTTGAGGTGTTCAGGGCTTATTCTTGGTTCTGTGCTCAGGGTAGCACCTGATGGGTCTTTAGCGGCCATTGGAGTGTCAGGGATTGAATCTGGATCAGCCTTGTGCAAGGAAGATGCCCTACCCAAGATAATAGCCCTGCAGTCCCAGTGTCCATGTTCTTATCACGTGGTCTTTCTAGGCTTTTGTTTGATCTTGGAATGTCTATATGTTTCCAATCCTATGAAGGGCCTTTTAATCTGTATTTTGATTTTATTTTATTCTTTACAGTTCTTTATGTATTGAACTCTTTTTTTCCAAGGTCTTTTTTTCAATGTCTTGAACTCTCTTTTTTTGCACTGCCTTATGCCCAGGAGCAGAAATGTATTTATTCTCTTTATCTTATTAATAATATTGTGCCTAAAGATCATGCCTAGTTCATTTTATAGAAATGTAAGTATAGCTTTAGGATAAAGTCTTAGACCAAATATAGTATATTTGTAATTTTGGTAGAAATTGCCAAAATTCTCTCCTTAGAGACTTTATTAATTTATACTCTCCCACCAGTAATATAGGAAAGTGCCTGATTTACAGCATTATTATTGAAAATGTGTGTTCACTGTGATGGTTTGTGAACAGTGTCATAAGGAGTGTTATGACCTGAGCCTTGCATCAAGAAGGTAAACAAGAAAAGTGTATACTTAGTTTTGTTTCAATTTCAAAATAGTTACCAAATGAAAGCCAACTTTATTCATGCTTGAAACATTCCCAAGGATTTCCTATCAGGCATCTTTTCCAGCTGTAGAGCTGATGGCTCAGTGTCCTCTCATGGGTTCAGTACAAATGTCCAAATTTTAATGCCTTTAGTGTAGTACATCTGTTTGTGTCACCGATCTCAACATCGGGCACAGTGAGTTTCTGATTTGGGAATAGAAAGGACAGAGATAGCCCTGATTTCCACTTAGAACTCAAGCAGAGGAGACAATCTGGGGACAATAAGGAACACAAGAAGACGTCTCTGTTACAAAGAAATCTGTTTCTGCCTCACTGCTGGCCGAAACAAGCATAAGTCTGATAAAACAATATTGCATGTTAGTTTCAGGAATGTAACTCAGCCATTTCAGTGTTTCCTTTCTGGGTCTCTGTGGACTTCTAACCCTCACTTTAACAGTAAGGCTATATTATCCTCATTTTCTCCTGCCATCACTCGGCTGTTTTTCTTTCTCCTGGGTTCAGTGAGTCATTTCCTCAAGTCTTCCTTGGTTTGGCTTCAAAAATCTAGGATAATCATCAAGAGCTGTCCTCTTCTCTCCTTCGGGTTTAAATTTCTCTGTGTTACAGACCCTTCACTTCCCAGTGTCTGAGGTGGGTGGACTGTAGCTCGTATTTTCTCTTAAAATCTCTGTGTGATATTTGTGGTGTGTGTGTGTGTGTGTGTGTGTGTGTGTGTGTGTGTGTGTGTGTGTGTGTGTGTGTGTGTGTGGTGTTTTAGAGCCCAACATACTGGAACAAGGAGGTAATAAAACGAATGCTTTGTGGAGTGAGGGAAGGGGAAGAGTGACAAAGGGGTGAAGGGAGAAGAGAATAGGCAAAGAGAGGGGTGGGGAGGTCAGAGGTGGAGGAGGAGGATGTGGAGAAGGGGGGAGGAGAGGTGTGAAAAAGTGGGAGAGGGAAGGGATGAGTTCAAAGGGGAGAGGAAGGAAGAGGAGAGGAGGGGAAAGGAGAAAGAAGGTGGGAGGGAGAGAAAAAATGAAAAAGATACAGCCATATTTCACTAAGTTGCTGATACAGTTGCACTATTAGTCTATTTATTTTTGATGTAACCCCAGAAAAATATAAAAAATCTTCAATAATCTGACTATGGTCAAATTTCTGACTATGACAGTGCAAAACAAATGGAGACCTTGAAAAAAAGAGTTCAAGACAGTAAAGAACTGTAAAGAATAAAATAAAATGAAAATACAGATAAAAAGGCCCTTCATAGGATTATTATATTCAATAATCCACTAAGTAACTTTTTATTCTGCTTTCTCTACTTATTCTTTTTCTTGATATAATTGTTAACCATTTGAATCTAAAGTGAGAAAACTTGGGTTCAGATATGGAAACTACCACCTTCTGGCTGTGTGACCACTGGAGGTGATTTGACCTGTGTAGAGAGCATAATAGCTTCCATCTTTCAGATTTGGTGAAACCATTTTTCATTTCAAAACTCGGAAGCACATAAGAAGTGTTTTATATATTTTGTTTATTGTTAGTATAATTCCTATGAAAATTTCATGTATGTTTACCATTTTTCTCATACAGTTTTCTTGGAATATTCACATGGTATTGATAACTTACTAAGTCTGGTGTGAATACCCACAAACTACAGCTTCCCATCATGTTTGGCCCCTTCCTCTTTTTTCTCCCTGGAAATAAAGTTTATTGAACCACAACTGTATTCATTAGTCTATATGTTGTCTACTTCTGTTTTTCTAATAGTAGAGTTGAATAGTTGTGACATTTTGTCTCTTACTGCCAAAAAATATTTAGTAGATGATCCTTAGTCGAAAAAAAAAATCCATTAAATTTATGGTCTAGCAGAAAATGGAACAGTGTGCTAATAATTGTCGAGGGTACTAATGCCAACCTAGAACTGAGCATTAAATAGAAGCAAAAGAATACACATGACAACCTTTTAATGTATGTTCTGTAATCCATAGTCTGGAAGGGAAGGAAAATAGAAAGAGAGAGAAAGGGAAAGAAATAAAGAACCTGCCATGGAGGGGGCTGGGGAAGGGGGAGGGAACCGGGGACGTTGGTGGTGGGAGATGGGCACTGGTGGAGGGACGGGTGCTGGAACACTGTATGACCAAAACCCAAATATGAACTTTTTAATTGTATATCTTTGTAATTGTAAAAATAAAAAAATTAAAAAAAAATTTATGGTCTAGATACTCATCCCCTTACGTTGGTAGGCGTATTTGTAATTCTATGCTTTCATGTCTCTAACAGAAATTGTACACATTAGGTAAAATGGTTTCTAAACAAGATCTTTCTAGAACTATCCAACTGTTACTATTATGAGCAGAATCTGAGACTTTGCCATTAATTTAACCCTTCTGATAAGTTATTTATTAAGATCTAAGGAGTTTAAAAGCATACAACAGGGCTCAGATATGGTTCAAGTGATAAAACATATGCCCTCCATGTACAGGGCCTCATATTTAACCTCTGGCACTTTCCTCACCCCATCTCTTCAAATCAAATCAAGATTTGGTTTGTAGGGGAGTTCAAGATTCCCATGTGGTCCCTGATCTGAGCTTTGTCAGGTGTGATAGGTGAAGAGGCCCCAACACTGCAGCATCAGATCTGAGCACCACACTGTCAGGCCACCCATTCCTGCACCACTGGGGTGGCATCTGTTAAGAAAACAAGCAGACAGTAACCTTCAGTAATTAGAGATTAAAAAATGTAAATAAAGTTAGGTGATTTAGTCCAAAAGAAAGAAGTAGCAGTTTTATGAAGCTTTTTTTGGTTTTGTTTTTGGCCACACTCAGCACTGCTCAGGAATTACTCCTATGCTCAGGGGGTCACTCCTGGAGGTTCTTAGGGGACCCTATGGCATGTCAAAGGATCAGCGTGGGCCAAGTGTGAGACAAATGCCATACCCACTGTTCTAACTCTTTGGCAGTCCTGTGAAACTTTAACTTTTTATCCATAGATTTTTATAATCACTATTTGCCTTTATGACTGATGTATTATTTTTCTAATTCTTTGGTTTCTTAAAATAACTTGCTCCTTCTGTCTTCCCAATGGCCTGCCTTCCCTTTCTACTTTCAACTTCCCTCTCCAAGTTGGCCCCTGTAATTTTGTCCTCATCCAGCCTAATTCCTTTCTCTGGGTATTTTCTCAGCCATGGTTTCTCCACCCTCCCCCCCCCCCCAAATGTGAAGGAGACAGACAGCTGGTAAATCCCCAGTCTCCCTCAGCCACACCAACTGGACTGCTTCCAGCAGAACCTCTATCTCGGGCTTGAGTGCTAAG
Source organism: Cryptotis parvus (assembly GCA_021461705.1). NCBI lineage: Eukaryota > Metazoa > Chordata > Mammalia > Eulipotyphla > Soricidae > Cryptotis > Cryptotis parvus. The sequence goes on from JAJIBD010014163.1 coordinate 28,981, forward strand.
CAGCAGAAGAACCAGCAAGTCATACGAAAGGAAAATACCACCAGCTAGTTTGAAACTCCTTTGAAGCTTAGCACTGGGAAACAAGAAAGGTGGAAGATGGTGGTGACTTCTCAGTGGGTTGCGTGGGAAGGGCCCAAGTGTCCCATTTCCCACAAACCAAGTACCAAGTCCTTGTGCTAGTTCTTGGTCTTTCTTCAGACTCAGTTTCTGATTGTTTATAAAGTTACAAAGACAGTTCCTATCTTCTCTCCTCAGAAAGATTTTTAGAATTATGATTGAATGTGAAAGAGCTTTCTTTTCCCTAAAATAAATAGCTGTTTTATATCTTTCCCCTTTCAAAATTAGATCATGCTTATATGATATAAGAACACCATTATTTTGTGGCCATTCAGGAGCATCCACCATATTTCACTGCAGAACCTTTGAGGGTTTCCTTTCAGGGAATTGACCGACTGCCATTGTACATAATGTTGTTAAAATGGAAAATTCAACTGACTGTGTTTCAAAGGCCCAGATTTTTCTTTTCCTGACTCTACAAGCCAGAAGGTGGGCAGTTCCTCGTTTAGCTCGTGGAAGATAGCTTAGCTCATGGAAGATAGTTCACCTCATGGAACTTTCTACTAAGCTTTTGATTTGGGAGTGTGTGAAATTGAGTTAGTTGAAGGGGGTTGCATTCCTTCATCCTGGCAGTAACATCTCTACTGAACTGCTCTCACTACATAATCAGTCCTATAATTTCTTATTTATAACCCCCAAAGATAAATTTGTTTCTACCTGTTACTAAGCCCACATCACCCAATTTCTCTGTTGTTTTAAATTAGTTCTCCCTTTAAGGTGGTCAAAATTTATTTCTGTTATTTAAAATCAAAACAACCCAAATTGTTCACCCATGCATGCTCTTGAAACATTTACTAGTAGAGTCCCCCCCCTCTCTTTTTTTACTATTGTGGGTCCATACACTTAAGTCTCTGCATATTTATTATTTAAGTTAATTCTCTCTCACACACATAAATGAGATGCAAATTATTACTTCCAAATGAAAAACAAACTGAATCTTCTTTTGGCTGAATAATCTACCTGACTCTTGTTATTCTCTTTTGGGAGGAATCTCTCACGCAATGTTCAGGGATCCTGAGGGACACTTTCAGCAGTACTTGACCAACTGAATGGGCAGGTTGCTGCTGGCCCAAGGGAGCATTGCTGTTTGGACATGCAATGGTGGGTGTGCTACTCTGGCAGTGCTCAGGGGGCCTCCGGGCCACCCCTAGCCATGTGGTACCAGGAACTGAACTTGGATTTGGTACATGTAAAGCATGTACCTTAATCCCCTCTAGTATCTCCCTACTAAATGTAATCCTTAATAGCTCCCCAAATTTCTTACAACAAAAATCATGTAAAAATAATGAATCAGGGTCTAAAATTGAAATGCAACTAGAAATGACACTATATCACTAGATATCCCGTTGTTCATCGATTTTCTCGAGCGGGCACCAGTAACATTTCCATTTGACCCTATCACGTCCCAGTGTAGCCCAATGGCATCTGCTTGCTTCAGGAATCAAAGAGCCTCAAACCATTCGTTTCAGGCTCTTGACAAAGAAGTCTGACCATCTTGTAGGTGGGTGACTGTTGCAGGACTCCTTTAAGGGCATTTGGCTCAAAACATTAGCACACTAAAGGGCCTAGGTGAGGTGCAGGGAGGGATTATCTAAGGACATTTAACACTCCCTGCTTTCCATAACAATGGGAGGAAGGCCTGAGTTGCATGGGTATAAACTAGCCGGTTTTCACTCTCCCGCGCTTCTTTGGGGGCTGCTGCTCGCTGTGAGCGGTCGCCCTGCTTGGAAGTGTTCTTCTTTTTTCCCAAAGCCTTTGCACGTGGTGGTCGCCATCTTGGCCTACACGTGGCTGGGGTTCTAGCCTGGAATCCTAAGCATCGGGTTTTTCCTTTTGCTGATTTGTATGCCTGAACCTGTGATAAGTGAAGTCTTTTAAAACCTCATCGGATCCCTGAGTGCTCATCCATTCCTCGCCCGGCTCCGGAGGTAGAAGGGAACTTCGCTTTCCGGCACTGTCGGGGGACCCCGGCGGAGCGCCCGACATTTGGCGTCCCTGGTGTAGGCACCACGAACATCGTCTGGTCTAATTATCATCGGACAGAGATCATCTGCCTCCGAACCGTGAGTAAAATGATGGATATCTCATGGTATAGATACATTGTATCTTTTATTGGCTCGGAACCATACATAGCCCAGTCTATAAAGTTCCTTTCTGAGAACTACTCTATCTTTTCACAAATCATCTGGGTCCTTGCGATTTTTTAAACTGTACCTTTGCGTAAGGACAATGTTTAATAGAGAGAGGGAAGAAAGTAATAAATTGAATGCAATCTTAAGGGACCGAGATTTACTCAGCGATTGAAGAAATAAGTGAGGATCATAAAGCTACAGGTAGACTGGTCTTAAAGCTTGAGGACAGAATTATTAAACAGAGTTTAAAATTTGAAAAGAAATTAGAAGAACAGGAAAGTAAAATTATTAACCAGATTTTAAAATTTGAGGAAAAATTAGAAGAACAGGATTTAAAATTCAAGGAAAAATTAGAAGAACAGGGATTTAAAATTCAAAGAAAAATTAGAAGAACAGGAAAGTAAAATTATTAACCAGATTTTAAAATTTGAGGAAAAATTAGAAGAACAGGATTTAAAATTCAAGGAAAAATTAGAAGAACAGGATTTAAAATTCAAAGGAAAAATTAGAAGAACAGGAAAGTAAAATTATTAACCAGATTTTAAAATTTGAGGAAAAATTAGAAGAACAGGATTTAAAATTCAAGGAAAAATTAGAAGAACAGGATTTAAAATTCAAAGAAAAATTAGAAGAACAGGAAAGTAAAATTATTAAACAGGATTTGAAATTTGAAGTAAAGTTTGAAGAGCAGAAGAAGGATATCGATAAAATCAGCATTATCTTAGAGGGAAGAAATTGACAGACAGAGAGATAGAATAGATGGACAGAAAGAGGAGGTTTGGAAGTTACACATAAGATTGAAAGAACAAAAGGAAGAAACATATAGGAAAATTGAAAACTTAAACCAAGAAATGGATGTGTTACGCAGGAGATTTCTGATTTCATAACTTATCAATCAGGACCCAGCGCATACCCAATACTGAGGCGTGGAACCAACTAAAAAAAGCCGATCCACAAACACGCCCCAAAACTGTAGACTTGAAAAAGGTGTATACATTCCCAAAAAAAAATCTAAAAAGAATTCTAATGTGGCTGATAACCCAGAGGAGGCAAATTCCCAAGCTGAAAATCTCCCCAGAGTTAATACCCTCAATGGGGTAGATGTTCCTCTGCCAGATACTACAAGCTCTGATGAGGAAGAAGGGGGAGAAACAGATTAGCTCGAAGTCAAAGAGCAAAAGCCCAGCAATCTTTCTCATGACCAATCTAAAGATAAAGTAAAACCGATTCATGAAGACTTAAAAATTGAGGCAATAACCCCGTTTAGGAAGGCTTGCGACAGGTTTGGAATATCAAGTCCTTATACTTTAAAATATTTAGCTGATTGGAGCGAAAGTAGTCAGTGGGTATTGGGAGACTTTGAAACGGTAGCCGATACTTGTCTAAACAAATCACAGTACATGCAATGGCATATGTGAGTATGCAGATGGGGTTAACCAGAATATTGACACTTTAAGAGAAAAGGAATCAGGCCATACTATAACTTTTGCCATGCTAAAAGGTGAAGGTGAATGGAAAAAATAAAGCAAAACAAGCGACATTACCTGAACCTATTTTAAAAATTCGTTCGGGAGACAGCATTAAAAGCGTGGGAAAGAGTAGGTTCCGACCCAGAATTTCTAGGTAGCTATACAAAAATTTACCAGGGTCGTGATGAACCATACTTTGATTTTGTTGGGAGATTATGTGAAACAATCCAAAGACAGGTTCAAGACCCAACCACTCAAGAAATCCTAAAACGAAACTTAGCATAATGAGAATGCTAATCAAAAATGTCGAGCATTACTATATGGTATTAGGGAAAAGGATGACCT
>JAJIBD010014164.1:0-37517 GCA_021461705.1 Cryptotis parvus
AAAACTTAATGAAATGAACGCTCAGCAAGAATTCTTTATCCAGCTAAACTCTCACTCAGATTTGAAGGACAGATATACAACTTCTTGGATAAACAACAGCTTAGGAACTTTGTAAAATCAAAACCAACCTTAAAAGAAGGACTGAATGATCTACTATAAGACGAGACATAACCCAAAAAGAACAACCAATCTACACAGAAAGATGGGCACAAAATCCCATGACAATAATCTCTCTCAATGTCAACGGTCTAAATGCACCAGTTAAGAGACACAGAGTGGCAAAATGGATCACAAAATTGAATCCGACATTCTGCTGCCTTCAAGAAACACACCTGAACAATCGGAGCAAAGACAGGCTCAAAATAAAAGGCTGGAAAACAATCCTTCACTCAAACAACCCATCCAAAAGGCAGGGGTAGCCATACTGGTATCTGACAACATAGACTTCAGGCTGAAGAAGGTCAGAAGGGACAGTGAAGGTCACTTCTTAATAGTCAAGGGATGCATATATCAGGAAGAAATCACGCTATTAAACATATATGCACCCAATGAGGGGCCAGCAAAATACCTAAAAACAACTACTAATAGACTTCAAAGAAGACATTGACAGCAACACAATTGTAGTTGGAGACTTCAACACTGCTCTATCAACCCTGGATATATCAACAAGATTGAAACTTACCAAGGAAATACTGGCCCTAAAAGAGGAGATGGAAGAAAGAGGGCTGGTAGACATATACAGGACATTTCATCCCCAAAAAGCTGAATACACTTTCTTCTCCAGTGCACATGGAACATACTCAAAAATAGATCACATGCTGAGCCATAAATCATACCTCCATAAAATCAAGAAGATAGAAATTGTGCCAACTATTTTTTCAGACCATGATGCACTGAAAATAGAAGTTAATTGTACACAAAAACGGAGACCAATACTAAGTACCTGGAAACTAAACAGCTCACTGCTGAACAACCAGCAAGTCATAAAAGAAATCAAAGAGGAAATCCAAAGATTCCTTGAAACAAATGAGACTGAAGACACGAATTACCAGAACTTGTGGGATACAGCAAAAAAGCAGTGTTAAGAGGCAAGTTCATAGCTCTTCAAGCATTCATCAGAAAAGAAGAAAAAGGCCATCATAAACAGTCTGAGTTCACAACTTAAGATCTTAGAGAGTGATCAACAAAAGGAGCCCAACCCAAGCAGAAAGAAAGAAATAATAAAACTTAGAGCAGAAATCAATGAGATGGAATGTCAAAAAACAATCCAGAAGATCAACGAAACCAAAAGCTGGTTCTTTGAAAAAATAAACAAGATTGACAAACCACTTGCAAGACTTGTAAGAAAAGGAAAAGAGAGAACCCAAATAAATAGAATCAGAAATGAAAACGGAGACATCACAACTGAAAACACAGAAATTCAAAAGATCATCAGAGATTACTATGAGAGCCTGTATGCCACTAAAACAAGAGAACCTAGAAGAAATGGACAAATTCCTGAATTCCTATAGCTTCCCAAGTCTGCAACAAGAAGATTTGGAATACCTCAACAAACCTATCTCCATTGAGGAAATAGAATCTGTAATCAAAAGTCTCCCCAAACACAAAAGCCCAGGCCCAGATGGATTCACCAGTGAATTCTACAAAACCTTTAAAGAGGACCTACTCTCAATTCTTTTTAAGCTCTTCCGGCAAATTGAAGAAACAGAAATACTCCCAAATAGCTTCTTACGAGGCACATATCACCCTGATACCCCAAAGCAGACAAAGATGTCACAAAAAAAGGAAAACTACAGACCAATCTCCCTGATGAATACAGATGCTAAGATCTTCAACAAAATACTAGCAAATAGAATCCAAAGAGTCATCAAAAAGATTGTGCACCATGACCAAGTGGGATTCATCCGGGAATGCAAGGATGGTTCAACATCCGCAAGTCAATCAACATAATACATCATATCAACAAAAGAAAAATAAAAACCATATGATCATATCAATAGATGCAGAGAAGGCATTTGACAAGATTCAACACCCGTTCATGATGAAAGCTCTCCGTAAAATGGGATTGAAGGAACCTTCCTCAAGATAATCCAGGCCATCTACTACAAGCCCACAGCGAGCATCATTCTCAATGGGGGAAAAACTGAAAGCCTTCCCCTTAAGATCAGGGGACAAGACAAGGCTGCCCACTCTCACCACTTCTATTCAATATAGTACTGGAAGTACTTGCCATAGCAATCAGGGAAGAAAAAAAGACATTAAGGGCATCCAGATAGGAAGGGAAGAAGCCAAGTTATCACTATTTGCAGATGACATGATATTATACCTGGAAAACCCAAAACTCTCTACCAAGAGGCTCCTAGAAATAATACATTCTTATAGTAGAGTAGCAGGGTACAAAATAAATACCCAAAAGTCAATGGCCTTCCTATATGCAAACAGCTGAAAGTGAAGAAAGGGACATTAAAGAAACTATCCCATTCACAATTGCACCACAGAAAATCAAATACCTAGGAATCAGTTTGACAAAGAATGTAAAGGATCTCTACAAAGAAAACTACAAAACGCTACTTCAGGAAATAAAAGAAGACCTGAGGAAATGGAGACACACACCCTCTTCTTTGAAGGTGTGTAGCCTTTAGATTGGACTGTCCCCTTTGGAGACTGTCAGCTGATATACACAAGGGTCTATGGGGAGCAAAGGAAGGTGAGCATTTTGCTCATTGCCTTGATATTTGGATTTGACAGAGTCAAGTTCCTTAAAAACCTGGTTTCTTTAAAAACAGGGGCATTTCTGAAATTACACACTTGCCCTTTTGGGGTGAGTTTTCATACTAGAATTTTTATTATGGACTTTTGTAGGAGTGATCACTGTATCCCCGTTCATCATCAATTGGCTCGAGCGGGCACCAGTAACATCTCCCCTATGTCCTGTCTCATGCTAGTAGAGCCCAAGGGCATCTGCTTGCTCCAAGAACATAAAGAGCCTCAAACCAATCCATCAGGTCATGGGAATGAGGTCTAAAATTGTTACTGGTATTTGGCATATCAAATACAACACGGGTAGCTTGCCAGGCTCTGCCGTGTAGGAGTTGATATTGTATTGTAAATTTTCTTTTTTAAAATTTTTATTTATTTATTTAAAGTATTTTAAATATACTTTGAGATATAAAATTACAAAGATAAATAATTTAAAAGTTCATATTTGGGTTTTGGTCATACAGTGTTCCAGCACGCATCCCTCCACCAGTGCCCATCTCCCACCACCAATGTCCCGGTTCCCTCCCTCTCCCCCAGCCTGCCTCCATGGCAGGTTCTTTATTTCTTTCCCTTTCTCTCTTTCTCTTTTCCTTCCCTTCCAGACTATGGACTTTTGTAGGAATGATATTGCATTGTAAATTTTATTTTCTAAAGGAGAAAATATCACATTTGACATAATAGAAACTTGCAGCCATGATATAGTATAAATTTCTTTCAGATCCTAGTAATTATCATCAGTTTTATTTTTAAATTATTCAGGAGACTTTGTTGACTCTTAAGAACTTTCAGTGCCATCCCTAATGGCTTATTCCATCACGGACTGTATGGAGGAGGAGATGAAAAGTAATTTTAGCAAAACAATGTAAAACTTGTTCTATTAAAATCTACTCGGGGGCTTGAGCGATAGCACAGGGAGTAGGGCATTTGCCTTGCACATGGCTGACCTGGGTTCAATCCCTGGCATCCCATATGATCCCCTGAGCACCGCCAGGAGTAATTCTTGAGTCCAGAACCAGGAATAACCCCTGAGCACTGACGGGTGTGACCCCCAAAAAAGCAAAAAAAAAATCTAGTCAGATTAAATAATGCTTCAGAGGTCCATGTAAATAATTGAGGGTGATGTCTGCCATTGAGGCAAATCTGCTCAGAAGTTTCATTATTGCTCCTTTGAGGTGTTTAAGATGTTACACCTGTGAGGTATTCACTGACTGCTTGGTCTAGTGAAAGGAAGAAAGTGGAAGAAAGTGAATATTATTCCACTGTACAAAGCATATTACCTGCTCTCAGAATGCCCCCGGAAGGGAAAAGATGGACCCTTTTCTTTTTGTGTACGCCTACGATCTGGCCTGGTGATAATATTTGTTGTGTGTCCTAAAAACGTAATCTTTTCTCTTTAAAGTTAACGAGAGCTCTCTGATACTGACCTCTGCGTTAGACAAAGGCTTGAACCCCTCAGGAGGAAATCGTGTTGTGTTTGTGTTTCCATCCTAGAATTGTGTGAAGTCCTCTTTGCCTCTCACAGTGCGGTAACCAACCCTCTTATGATAACCAACACTCTTATGATAACCAACCTTCTTATGATAACCAACTCTTATAGTGGCGGGGGTGGGGTGTGCGGCAGAGTAGCTGTGTGGCTGAATCATCCAGGCCAGAGCCCAGAGTTTTCACACTGGAGTCTCTGGAGTATGCAATTCATGTTCCCCACACTGTTTCCAAGTGTGATACATGCTCTGATCGCAACTTGCAAAATTAGTGTTCTTGAACGGGCATTGAGACATTTTCATTTGTGGTGCCAAGGGCCACCTGTGGTCACGTACTCGCTTCCCCACACCTTTCCCAGCACCTCTGTGCACCTGCCATTGCCTTCTCCCCACGTGCTTTGCCAGGCTTTGGAGTTCAGAGGGCAACATATGTTCCATCAGTAATAGAGGCTACTTTTACCCATTTATTTTTAACTTTCGCGCCCTTTCTTGAATTAAATAATTGATTTGGGAAGGAGCCTGTTAGCACATTTTAAATTTAACCTCTCTGCTGCCATGACAAGTGTTTATTGAAATGATCAGTGAGTGGCAGTACGGCCTGATTTCCGCTGGGCCCAGCCCTTCCTCCCCAGCCTTCCGGGGTCCACACTGAGACTCTTTCACTTCCTGCTGCTCCATCTGAAACATTGAGGGTTTTCAAGTCATGTCTCACATTGGTGGATTTTAACCAAGTGTCTCACTGCTTTCCTGCCAGGGTGAGCCTCCCTGTGGAGATTCCCAGGAGCAGACTTCACTCCAAATAGTTTGGGGACCTTGGAGGTGTTATCTGACCTCCCTCCGCTGCCTCTAAGGGGGTTCCAAGAAGTTCATTGCAGGAAGCTCCCTCCCCTGTGGCCCACCAGCCCATGGAGATCCGAGTCTTCTGTTGCCTTGTCACCTCCGAGCCTACAACAACGTGCCCCATAAAGTAGGAGCTTGATGGACCTTTTGTCCAGGACCCGACCAAGATGGTCCAGCTAATGCATTTATTTCACAGAGTGCTTGGGGCAGAGTAACAGGGACTTAGAACTCTGGACTTTATTTCCTCCCCTCTGTGTTCTTTAAGCTCTTGCAGTGTTCCCAGTTGCTCTGGAAGGATGACAGGTTCTCATTGCTCCCATCTTTCAACAGAAGAAACACTGATCTAGCGCTCGGGCAGTGTGGAGTGTGGAGCCCTGATAACGACTCCTGGCCTCCAAATAGGTGGAGCCTCTCCTTGTTCAGTCTGCCCAGAGAATATCTGGCTGATCTAACAGTATGAAAATTCATCCTAGGGAGTGGGGGGAGAGAAAGAGAGAGAAAGAGAGGGAGAGAGAGAGACTGTGTGTTCTGTGTGTATGTGTGTGTGCGTGTGCGCCTGTGTGTGTGCACCTGTGTGTGTGTGCACGCATGTGTAGGCTTTAGTCAAGCTGCAGTATAAGATGCGGCTTGCATCCTTATGGTAATGCATCATAAGGTGACTTGCATCCTTATACTTTTCCCCAGCAAGGGAATATTCGAATATTTACTTACTTCTTTGTTTGTTTATTTTTGCTGCAGTTTGCTCTGATTCTCAGAGAAAGAAGCAACCTTTCTAAATGGAATATTCTTGTTTGAACTCTCCAGCTTTCACCACTTTACTGTGCTGTGCTAGGTAGTTGTTTGTTTTAGCAGTATAATATATTATTTTCTGACGTTTTGTTTTCTGTTTGGATCTTACTGGGGAGAGGGCAGACACCTCGGTCAGCTTTTTATTATCCATATCTAAAGAGGAGAAAGTGATGAAGAGAAGTTCAGCCGTCTTGGGTGGTTGGGACCAGGGGGCAGGTGCAAAGTTGATTTCAACAAGCTCCAAAATGGCTTTGGCCCGTCTTTCTGGCTAGAAAACAGAAAGAAGAAAGAGCACCCAAGTAAGACTGTGTTAGAAATGGTCTCAGGGACTTAATTTTTCCTCTCATCTCAGTTCTTTGCAGAATTTGCAATGCTGAACTTTCATCTAAACTGCTTGGTGAAAAAATATATGTGTACCAAACAATTCTAATCAAATAAAAGGGATTAGTCACATCTCCCATAGTGACAAACTATTACAACTTTTTGACTGTCATATACACTGTACTGACAATCAGTCATTTTGCTTCAGATAAATGTTAGAGTTTACTATTAAACCTCTTAAGACCTGTATGGCTAAAATAAACCAATTCATCTGATGGTAATATTATGTATTTTTAAATGACTATCTTAGTATATTTTGATATTAGTATAAATGCAGGTAAGGTCAGGGGGCATTTTTAACTCTGAACAGTATTCCCTTTATCCCCAACCTCTGTTGTTGAATATCAGTCATTCAATCCATTTTTTTTTGGTCATGAGGTTAAGATGACATAAGTATCAGCTATAGCGAAATATATTCCCACTTTAACTACAGCATGAACTCTCAGAAGATTAATGAAATGATGCCCCGCGCCTGGAAGCGCCTCCACACATAGCACTTTGTGCGATGATTTTAAAGCCTATTCCTGTCTCTCCACGTCTCTCCTGCATAGCTGTTAAGTTGCAGCATTCTTGAAGCAACAGTAATAACAGATACACTGTCATGGATTTAAAAAAGTGGGTTTTAGGAAATTAGAGATTCATTAGGCACAAGATGTGGGAAAAAGATACCAGTGCATTTAAATATATTCAGAGTCTTCTGAGTGTGTAAATGTTCCAGCCACTGCTAAGTAGAGAGCATGTTTAGGTGATGGGTTCAGTGTCTCTGCCCCACCAGGAGAGCCGGTGTCCAGAACAGCCCCCTGTGGGGAGAGCCCCGTCTTTAGAGAGGACCCATACAGGAGGGACTCGGAGAGCCTCCCTCCCTTCTGTGTTCGGCAGTTAATTTTAAATTCATCCATTCATAATCGTGGTGCAGAAATACGAACTTTCTCCTCGTGTGCAATCACTATGTTGGAGGTGTGTTGATCACAGGTGATAGCCTCCTTAGGCTGGCGTTTTTCGCACACTTCCACTTGACGTGTCACTGGCGCGTTGGAACCAAGCCTGCATATTCCATTAGCTAGCCCCTTACCTGATGGCCAGAGAAGGCAGAAAAGTGGTGTCAGGGTTGAAATAAAATAACAGCCAGGCTACAAATAAAATGAAGTCGCTGTGGTTCAGGAGCCCGTTCTGACTCTTAGAAGGACCTCCAGAAGCTCACTGGAAAAAAAAAAGTTTTTATTTGTTTGTGTGTGTTTGTTTTGGTAGACGGGAGGTTTTTACATTTGAAGTTAGTAGAATTCCGAATCATCCTTTTTCTCTGCTTCCTTGTCTGGCGGGTCGCCTTCGTCTGTGAGTTCAGCTTGTGTTATACAGTTGAGGTGTTAGGCTGAGGCTAATCTCTGTAAAATGTTAGCATTTGTTCTTCTTCTTCTCTATCATCAATCTTTCACACTCCTCTCAAACCCCTAATGTATCAGCAGGTTTCCCAGAGCTGCTGGTTAAAATTACCTTTGCTTTTGGTAAACTCTGAACCTTCAAGCCGCAGTGTTTTCACTTGCCCCCTGTGGGTTCCGTGAAGCCTCAGCTCGTTCCTCACTGCCACTCACTTGCTTTATGTCCTGAAACCAGGAGCCTGCACACAGCCCGTTTATTATCCCAACCCTCCTCCCTCGAATGGAGAAAGCGTGTAAATATTTCCAGTAATCTCTGCCGCTTATGCAAACTACAGGAGAACAAACAGTCACAGCTCCCACCGCTGGAGAACCCCCCGTCCCTTTTTCCCCACCCGCAATGGGACTTCTTTAAACTTGGTTCTTTCAAAGAGTCTTTTTTTGGGCTCTCCTGACCCTGACAAGAAACTGGCAAATGAACTTATTTCTCTTTGGGGTAAAAGTTGCATTGGGATCTGGAGTTCCTTAGGGTTGGCCTCAGTGATGGTTTCCTTGCTCGTTGCTACCTGTTTCCCGCCTCTGATTCACACGCTCTAATTTCTATGTCCTTAACCCATCTTTCTGTCCACCCACTGTGAGGAGGACACTCACTTACTGGCCCAGATGGGTTCCAGAACTTTCGGTGATTCTCAAACACAACTCGGGGACTTCGAGTTTGTTGTTAAGATGAATTGCAGGCATGACTCTCCTTGTTGCCTCTGGCTAATTGCAAGTTATTATTTCATTAAAATTTGCGGTAAATCCCTGATAATTTCCTGAACATGAACAGAAAAAAAAGGGGCATCTTCTCAGGTTGGGGTCGTTGCCACAAGCACGCAGAATTCCTAAATACTGCTAAGTACTCGAGTTTGATTTTCTACTTGGCATACAACAAAACCCTTCACTGATGATGGGGGTGACATAGTAACCAAGTTTGAAATTTCTGATCCCCCGTTGGAAGCCACTTAAATGTGTTTATCCTGCATATGATATATGTGCTTTTTTTAGAAATTTTAAGTGTCTAGTGAGAATTTATTGCAATATTTTCCCGAAATAGTGATAAAAGAAAGCAAAGAGCACCAGTAGGTACCCAGCGTATCTTATCTCTGAAGAATCCTCAGCAACAGTAGCTCGCGGGCTTTTCAGAAATCCCAGTAACCTTTTCCGTGTAGTTACATAACCCTTACATGCACAGCCTTCTCTCTCATCCTACCATAGGTAAGGAAGGGGCTCGAGATTATGGTTAGAACATTTGCCATTTTTAAGAGTCATGACTATGTCCTAAGGCGGGGGGGAGGGCAGCTGCGAATGTATGTTTTATTTATATACACGCTACAACTTGTATGTTGTTTTTATTTTAATGATTCCTCTTTATTGGGATATACGGGTCATATTTAGAATGTATGCGCCAGTGAAATGAATGAAATACATAGGAAACATTTAAGATAAGTTTTCTAGTTACAGTTCCCTTTCTTACTCTCTCTATAGTTAAGGTCAGCCTAGATTCTCCCTGAATTGACCAAAGGAAATAAACTGAACTTTACGCACAACCTCTTTTAAATGCAGGATAGATATCAGCTTGTCAGTAAAGAGGAAATTTTTAAATGTTGCATATCAACGTGGATGAGAATGAATTATCTTTGTAGTGATTTTTTTTCTAAGCAAGCATATTGTGTGTGATTTTCTTAACACAGCTGTGTCTTATTTTTATTTTCTTCTTGTTTGGTTTGGTTTGGCTTGCAGTGGGTACACCTTATTACATGTCCCCTGAGAGAATACATGAAAATGGCTACAACTTCAAATCTGACATCTGGTCTCTTGGCTGTCTACTCTATGAGGTGGGTAATGCTGATAAGATCTTACGTGTTGTTGTTTTTCTGCTTGCTGTAATTTATTGACACATAGAGTATATGCTCTTTCCTGGCTGATGATTAAGAATTAGCTCTTTGGTTACAGGACGCCAACCCCCTCGTATATTTTTTGAATAGCCTTACTAACTATACTCTTCACATTCACCTTCTCTCATAACTGTTTCTGTGTTTTTACATTAGTTTTCATACAGATTTATAAAAGCACACGTTTGAGCATCTACTTAGAAAAACTTGCTTATTTGTGTACCACAGGAGAGAAAGAATAATTCAGTGTATGCAGCACAGTAAAAAAATATTTCTTCCATTTATTTTTAACTTTCACAGTTGTCTTAAAGGATAGTATTCCAGCAGGTCGTTGTTTATGTGTAGATTTTCACTTAATTCAGTTTTTGCAACAGTTTATGTTGGTAAAGCTTAGGGAAATACACTCTCTCCTATTCTGCTGGTGATATTTTATCAAAGGAAGATGAGCCCAAATAGGCAGAGCCTCTAGCAAATGCATCGCAAATAAGTCAGATAATAGAGAGACTATATTAGGCGATATTATATTATATTTATACCCATATTACAGAGGAATGATGTGAACATATCCGCTTTTGACTGCTTGGATTTTATTTTTTTAATTCAATGATAATTTTCCTAATACTATTTTTATTTCATTCAGAGCCATTAGTTAAAAATTAATTTGCAACAAAGTAACTTTAAAAAATTGTCTACAGTGAAGTGTAATCCATGAAATTATATTTATTGTTCAGTCTGCTCAAAGGAAATCTGAAATATGTAGAAAGAAGCCAATATATTTTTTTCCATATTCTGTTCCTAATACTTCTGACTTACATGAGAAATATGATGGTCATTTACTTTTCCATTTACTTGGAAGTAGAGTGTCAGATTTTTTAAATGCATATTATAATCTTTAATTATTATTTACTGATTACAATATCAGACTTTCTTACTCTAAGGAATAAATGTTATCTATTTTGTTCTTCCTACTAAAGTGCCTAATGAATGTCACTGGAATAACTTTAATAGGGAAAAATAGTGATATCACAAAATATATTTTATATATGCATGAGATTCAAGCAGATAATTTGGTACAGTGTCAAGAATATTTGTTGTCACTATATTTAAAAAGTCATTTTAGATATGACTATGTACATTTAAAATATTTTATACCTGCTTACTCTTTTATTCCTTCTGGCCATAATCTAATATTATCAAAGCAATATTTTTCCTCCAGACATCTAACAGTAAATAGTAAATTCCGCTACTGAGATTAAACTTAGCAATGAAAATAAAATTCACAAGCAGTTATGTGGGTTTTGATTTTTGTTTTTGAGAAGTTTGCATCATTCTTGGGCCAGAAGCTCTTGAGGCCAAACTGAAATAGTTCCTCACTGTCTCAGTTTGTGTTTGAGAGGAAGGGTTCCCTGTTTATATGTGCTTTAAGTGATCACTACAGCAGATAGTCGTTCTTTGGACTCCCCGACACCGTGCGTTTTATGTGCTGTGGTTGGTCTTGAATCGGTGTATTTATTGTGTCGTCTTGGGTTTCCACCCAAGCCCCCTTCTTGGCAGTTCCCCCACGCTTTTGGAAAAGCTACATTAGTTGCTCGAAATTTCATTTGTCTTTAAACCTTCCACTTACTTTTCAGTAGGTTGTTCATGGAAATAGAAATAAATCGCTCTAAAGAGTTAGCCACCACATCAGATAAATATTTTATATCGGGACCCACAAAGGACTTATTACTAACAAGGAAGGGGTGGGAACCCTTTTTAAAAAATGTATTTTAAACACGGAAAATTAGACTTTCAAATATTCTTGAAACCACAAAGAAAAAAAAAAAAGAAAGAAAAGGAAAAAAAACCCTAGCAGTACAGTTTTAATTGATATGCAACAAAGAAGACTTTACTAATTAAAATCAGGACGCCGCGCTTTGGCTACACGGACCTTAACATGGAAAAGTGGGTTTTACACATTTCCACTATTGTTCGGCGCTGCAATTGCATCCTTACAGGGTTGTAGGTTGGTGGCTTACAGTTCAAAAAAAAAAGAGAGCTGCCACCAGCCCCGAAGACAGACAGTGGGCTCTCGTCCCTCCGACACCCCCAGAATACTAATCAGGGAAGTCAGACCCGGGAGGTCAGGGAGCAAGTCAATCATTCTCGCGACCGTCTCAGAGTGGAGGATCAAATTAGCCTGAAAAATTCAGCTGCTGGGAGGAGAGGGCGAGCAGCTGTCAGGGGCAGCGTCGAGATGCACTAATGAACCAGATGAATAGTGCAAAAGCTTGAAAATAAAAACAGGACAGTTGACATTTTTCATCTGTCAAAGTAGAGACGCATGAAAATATACTATTCCTGTTTAACTCCTTAGGGGAGATTCAGATTTTTTTTTTTAACACTGCACTATTGAGACCCAAAGTACTGTAATGAACTCCTGGCATATGATAATATATGTACATTTTGCTCAGGATTTTCTGCAACATATAAAGACTTTATTTATATGGAGTATTGTGAAGGTGGCGTTTTTTTAAATAGATGATTTATCATAAAGTACTGATGACGATAGCCTCTAATTTTTAAAGAAATGGCTCTTAAGAGCCTTGTAGAGGTTGGGACCATTTGCATGGTTTGGTTTATATTTTTCTCTTTATAAGGAAAAGCTGCCTCTCAGGTTTTCCTGTAGAGTCCAGAGAGGCCGACGTCGTGGAGGCTCCTGGTGGAACGGGGTCTCCCGGCGAAGGCTCCGAAGGAGTTAAAGTCTGTGTGGAGCAGAAGACAGAAGAGAGCCATTTTCAGCTTATCCTGTCCCCACTGACTCACTCAGTAGCACAGCACGGACCAGCGTGTTTCACACACACTCTGCCTGTCTGGGGAATGTACACATTGTCCTTCCAAAATCAAACTTATTAGCACACGTAGAAAAGGGTGACTAGCTTTGGGCAGCCCCACTCTATGTTGTAGTCTCGCGGCTGCGGTTCAAGGATTCAGAAGGTTCTGAACAGGAGGCGAACATTTTCAATTGATTTTTTTTTTTACTTTGTAACCCTGCTTATCACAGGACCTGCTTACACTTTAAATGTCACGTTAGAACCTTGTCTCAAAATGAATTTAAATTCGGTAATATCTTTTTAAAAGTTGTTCATTTTCAAGTTTTTCTCCCCCTCGCCTCCCCACTGCATAGAACGTAGACCATAGACTCCTTTGCACGCTTTGAAGCAGCAGCTATGGGCTGTAAAGGGAGGGACAGATACAGTGTTTTTGAGACTATCCAAAGAAAAAAGTTCTAATTCCTCGTAAATCTGTGAGGGTCAGCGTATTAGCTTTCAAGTTGAGAGATCATCCCCCCCACACACAAGTTAACTTACAAGAAACTATTATGCAACATAAAATGCTGTTTATTCTGTTTCAGAGCCATTGCTAAATTATCATTCAGTGATAACGCTAGTTTCATTTTTATTAGACCATTCTGAGAAATATACTCAGGCCTCTTTAGTCCCGTTCTCTGCTTGTTGTTTTATGGCATTATATTTGCAAATGATTTTAAATTAATGTTTTTCATTGTCATTGTTATATTACACAAATATATTAGATATATATGATTTATATAAACTACAAATAATTATATGCTCAATTATTGAAAATAACATAATTACATGAACTTTTCCCTTTAGGGAACTTTCATTTTAATTAAATTTTGAAATAAATCTCCAAAGCTGAAGGAAGGTATCTAGGACTTACTATATAATTCTCAGAAGATATTACAAAAGCCAAATCACTTTATTGAGAGCACTTGTGCTAATTTTCTAACCCAGTGTAATGTACTTGGTGGCATCCGCTTTGAAGTTACTGTGTCACTTACATCAGTTTCCTTTGGGAGCATTTTACAGATGGCTGCATTGCAGAGTCCTTTTTACGGTGACAAAATGAATTTGTACTCGCTGTGCAAGAAGATCGAGCAGTGTGACTACCCCCTCTCCCTTCAGATCACTATTCAGAGGAAGTAAGTAAGCTTTCGTTCTCCGCATTCACTTTTGCTAACGTTTGCGTTTCATTGAGAAGTCTGTCTTTAACCAGAAATACTAATGACGAGTGTAGATGTCCCCTCTGTTGGAATCTTGCTGTTGGAAAGCTGACTGCGCTGACCCTAAGGCAGAGTGGAGCACAGCCCAGTGCCCGCCTGAAGTGGGCGCCCTCTTCCAGGGGTGCTGAAACAGGGCTGCCTTGCCCCTAACCGCCCATGGCCAGGGGCAGAGTTGGAGTAGCTTAGATCCAGACTCCGTTCATCATCACACCCAGTGGCCCCTCTCACGGGCAACTCCTTATTCTCACAGCAAACAGATGGAACGTTCTCTGTCGGCAGAAACTCTGTCCCTCCCATGTTTGCTGAGAATCCAAACCTCCATCTCTCTGTGACGCATCCCTCAGCTATATCTTCTCAGCTTCCCTCTCCCTGTTATGACTGTATTTGTTCCCTACACCACCGTATTGCTGCAGTCGTCCATGGAGATAATGTTTCGAGACAATCGTTGTAGCATGTTAAAAAAAAGTATGTTGGCAAGATTGGACACTTCAGAAAGCCTTACTTGCCTTAACCAAGCTCTGACTTGGTCACCCACTAGAATGGGATTCTTTTGGTTCCAACCATACCCACTTTCTCATGGAGCAAAAAAACTCCTGGTTAGCCTGGTAGAGCATGACTTAGCCAATATTTGACGAGATTTGCAGACCAGCCGTGCCTCGCTCGGCTCACTTAAATGTGTTCCCATGGCTTTTTTTTTTTTTTTTTTTTTTAGTTTAGCCCAGAGGAGCCAGCTCCTGGAGTTAGGGCACCTCACTCCTCCTATGCACCAGATTAGTTGCCCAAAGAAAATGGGCAGGAGCAGAAGAAAAATATCCAGAAGATTCAGTGTTTGCTTCGTCAGTGGTCTTACTATGCTTCTGAAACAACCCGTGGTTTCAATTTCCTATAAGGAAAATTGAATCGATGTTCCTTAAATAATGAATGTCTTGAAAGAATTTTTACTATGTACAAGCACTTGTGGTCCTAAAATGTTCTAATACCCTTTTTTCTCCCCTAGTAGTTTGATACTGATACTCAGTGGTGCCCATGTTGTAGTTGTTGTTGTTTGTTTCAGAGCATTTGTGTTTAATAATGAGAATAAACTCTCTAGGGCAGGGCAGATAATTTAGGGTCTATTATCTTTATTTGATGCCCATGCCGCTCATGTTAGCCATTTTTAATTACTATTTTGGGTCTAGAATCTAAATATGGCATCTCACAAAGCCCAACTTCAGAACTCGGGGCCTGGAAATACGGGCTGGGCGAAGGATGATGCGGAATGATAGCTGCAATGTCAGGCCCCCTTTGTTGTGTCACTCACGTCGCCTTGTTCTGCACATGAATATTTCACGTATCTGCATCCGCATCCCCTATTCTTCTTGACTAATTTTCAGACTGTCTGAATTTGCATTTCACATGGTAGCTGATTAGGAGATGCCGAGTGCAGCAGCGAAGCCCTCAGCGGGCGGTTGCCATGGTGACCTTCAGCAGGATTTTAATGATGATACCACTAGTGGTTCGTTGAAGTCGGCCTGCCTGCGGGGCTACTTCACTGCAGCTAAGTGTGAAGTTGGAGATGCGGATTCTCAGCCAAGGGGCAAATATCAAAGTCTGGCCCAGATAGAAGGTCTTAGAGTTGGGAAAAGAAAATAGATTTCACTTTTTTTTTAACTTTGCTCCATGGAGTTACCAGTTTGAAAAAAAAAAAGAGATTTAAAGCCAGATGTCTTCTATGGTGTGCTCCCCAACCCCCCCCCCCCCCCAAAAAAAAGACAATGCATTTCCTCACATTGGTGAAAGTATTGTTGTGAAGTGATAAAACCAGAAGCTATAATGTCTTGGTAAACATAGAAACTAATTCAGACTAACAAAATGAAAGAAAATGTAGACTTTAGAAAATCTTGTTTGAATGTGTTGGGTTATGTAAAAAAGTTCTCAGGGCAAGACCTTTGAAATGTAGATGTGCTGATAAATATTTTCTCTCCTTCACGAGGAACTCGTTTTATTTGTGAACAGTTATTTGCAGTCATGGTAGCAAAGTTTCCAATCTCCTTGCTGTCCAATTAATTTTGCCCCCATGAACAGGTGAAATTACCATTTCAAGCTTCAGTCTGACAAAATTGAGTCACATTGAAAAGCAAAATACATCGTTTCTAAAGAGTGAACTTTTGATGAAAATTATGAGTAATTATGTCGGTTTTATAATGAAATTAGGTATTAGACTGTACCTGAAAAAATAAAAACTCTAAGGAAATGAATGCCCTATCATATACCCATTTGAGAGTCTACTAAATGGATTTTTCGACTGCTTACTTTTAAGACAGCTGCCCAAAGAAGGTTCCCAGGGACTGTTTCATAAGCTGGTAGCTGTGCCTTCAGTGAGCTCCACTCCTAGGAAACCTAAGCAATGCATTAAGGCTTATTTCTAGATAAACCATTCCAATAGGAAGAAATCAGAGTTTAACAATTTGGAATTTTTTTTAATGTGTCATCAAACTTAGGTTTAAACAGAAATACCAAAATGGGATATGGTATCTTTCAGAAAAGTAAACTTGACAGATATGTCCTTCTGAATTAAGCTGAATTCCTACATAGACGAGATTGAGATTATAGACTGAAATAGCTCAGTGACACAGGATATTAGGAGAAATGCATTACTTTGTTGCTACTGATTTTGTTTTAAATGTGGGACACTCTTTTAAAAAAATTTATTATTTTAAATGTTTTAGTTAAATCACCATGAGACAAACAGTTAGAAAGTTCTGCTTGATTAGGTTTCAGTCCTAGTGTGTCAGCACGCAACACACACTCCTCCTTCAGGTGCATTTCTCATCAGTAAGGGCCATTCTCTTTGGTGGTGCTCAGTACCGTCCTTTTCTCTTCATGTTCTGGCCCATGTAGGCATACATTTTTGTTACACTTAAATCAAGACCTTGGGTGGAAAAGATCACCATTTTCTCTTTAAAAATCTCTTCATTTGAATTACCGCTTATATTGTTGACGATTGTGGAATTAACAGAGAAGCAGGCATTTATTCAACATCCACCACGTAACCAGGAATGACCATCCAAGTCCTGGGCTCATCTCAAAGTTTACTGGCCAGGGATACTCTGACCTAACTCTTAACAGTGCAGGTTCAATTAAATCCTAATTTTCCCTGTTTCCATTGATTCTGTTTCCTTGTCTGAAATACCCCTTCACCTCTTCTTTATCGGGCAAACTCATTTTTCTATAAAATAAAGCTCAGGTGTCCTGGCATGAAATGTCTGCCCCTCCACGCCCTTGCTCCCCCACTCCTGCAATCCTTGACGTCACGCCGCTCTCTGGATGTCTCTCCGCACACACAACCCTCCTCCAGTCTGTCTTGCACCTGCACCTGAGGATCCACAATTGTTTTTTTTAAACCTCTGTACCTTTAAATCAGGCACATTTTAAAAGGCTCAATTACTGATGCGTTGCTTGATTGAAGAAATGAGAGTGAAGGAATAAGGTGAAATGCAGAATGAGTGAGCTAGCCCGTCTCTACTGAGAAACGTAACTTTGTCTATGCAGAAATGTCTCCAGAGACAGGATGAATATGTGATAGCTTTCTTTTTATTGTCAGCACTCTCTGCTCTATGCTGATTTTTTTGTTATTTCTGGGTTGGGTTTTTGGGCTACACCTGGCTCCTCCTGGCTCAGGGACCATTGCTGCAATGCTCTGGGGCTGTGTGCAGTGACTAGGGCTGTACGCAGTGTCAGGGACTGTTGCTGCAGTGCTCTGGGGCTGTGTGCAGTGTCTAGGGCCTTGTGCAGTGTCAGAGACCTTAGCGCCTGGCGTGTGAGGCAGGGGAGTCACAACCCGGCCAGGGGCGGCTGCAGCAGTGCTCTGGGGCTGTGTGCAGTGCCTAGGGCCGTGTGCAGTGTCAGGGACCATTACACTAGAGCTCTGGGGCCGTGTGCTCAGAGACCGTTGCACATGCAGTTCAGGACCTTAATAGAGCCTGGGGCCGTGTGCTAGACCGCAGTGCTCTGGAGCGTGCAGTGTCTAGGGCCATGTACAGTGTCAGGGACCATTGCAGCAGTGCTCTGGGGCCGTGTGCACTGTCTTGGGCCGTGTGCAGTGTCAGGGACCATTGCAGCAGTACTCTGGGACTGTGTGCAGTATCTAGGGCTGTGTGCAGTATCTAGGGCTGTGTGCAGCATCAGGGATCATTGCAACAGTGCTCTGGGGCTGTGTGCAGTGTCCAGGATGCAGTCAGGACCAGCCACATGCAAAGCAACTCCTTAACCTTTACACTAGTTCTTTGCTTGACCTTTTTAAGCAGGCAGTCTTGTATTTGGAATGCCTGGTATTCACTTTTAGAGATATTAAACAAATGTATTTTCCCCTCAGTTATAGTATTTGACTTTTTGAAAGATTCTGTGGTCGTCACAAGGACAGTTTTTACTGTTGTGAACTTAATTATCTCATGAGACTCGAATTAAGAAGAAATCTGTTATATTGATGATTTAGGAAGGCTAAAATGTATCTCTATACTGGTTTCTTCTTAACTGGCATTTTTATTTGAAACTCTGAGCCCTAACATGATGGAAGATACAGGTTTTTGTTCATTTAAATATAATAACAATTTATAGTTTAAGTAGAAGGCAAGAAGCACTTAATAAGATCGTACCTGACTGGTTGTATTGAGCAAATCTCTGTTTTAGCTTAAGCAGACAGAGTTGGAAGCATTCTGAAAAGCTTTGCAGAGGAAAGTAACACGTGGAGATGACTAGGAGAATAAAGGTGATCTTGATTTAAAAAAAGTAAAAAAGAACAAAATTAAGTTGATGATTTACAGAGATATTTGAGTGAAGAAGAAAGTTAAGCATCTATGAAACATTGGCGAGATGTTTTGAACTTTCTTGGCAAAGTGGAGTCTGATTGTCACAGGGGTCGCTCATCCTAACTGACTTTGATGGCAGGTGTTTATCAGCAATTACAAATTTATTACAAATAAAGACTGTGGTAGGACACAGTGTCTGTGGTCGCATACGACAGATTTTATGTTGACAATTTGCAGACGCAAGTTGGGTTTCTTACGACTTTTCATTAGTGGGGAAACCAAAAATAATTTTAGGATTACTTAATCAGGAGTCTGTTTTTACATATATAATGCCTCTGATTGTAGGTTGACAGTCAGTTGAGAGGACTCCTTCTGAGCTATACAGTTACCTTTGAAAATACCAACCTAAAAGGTCACATCTAGTCAAAGAACTCTCAGAAGGAAATCTCATAAACTGCCCCCTCACAGTGACAGCGCACCTATCCTACCTTAATCTCCCTTCCGTTGTGTCTGTCTTCTTTTCCTTAGTTACCCAATGCCTTCTCTCCTAACCGCCGCCTCCCTCTATGTTAAGGTAGAGAAATGGCTGACCAAAGGGTAAAGATGAGGACCTTTTCCTTCTTTCCACCAGGAAACGCTTATTGCTAGCTACAACGTGGTGGTGTCTTTGCAGCTTCCCTGTTTCCCTTCAATGAGGCTCCTCTCCAATCAGTGTTGACTGTTCTTGAGATAAGGGAAAAATACTGATCCTCCTACCCACATTCCCAGAGATTTAAAAACATATTTAACTGCCCTGGGGTGACCAGCCATAGCATGCAGAGCCTCAAGCAACTGGGGAACTGGAACTCGGCTCTCCCTAGCTCAGTTGAACATGAGGCCCCCAGGAGGACAGATGGGTTTTGGGTGTTGGCCCATCACCTCTGGGGGTCCGGGAAGCAGCCGGATGAGACTCACCCACCACATTAGCCACCATTTTCGCTGTCCTGGTGCTGACCATGAGGGCCCCTAAGTTGCGGCCGCTTGTGGCCACGCTGGTCCATCAAACTAGTGGAAACAGTTATGTCCTTTAATGTACTGTATTCTACAATGTGTAGGAAAGGTAGGCAGGAGGGAGAGATAGAGAGGAGAGAAATATATATACAGAACCCACCAAGTAGTTGGGGGGAGGGAGGTAGGGACATTGGTGATGGGAGATGGGTTCGGGTAGAGGGATGGGTGTTGGAACACCGTAGAATCAAAACTCGAGCCTGAGCATCTTGCAATTGTATGTCTAAAAGTGGTGTAATAAAATTAAAAAGAAAGAAAAAATAAAAACATTTAAAAAATGATTTTTGACTAATTTAATTAAAAAAACTACAATGCCATGGCTCTGCTTGATTAGCTATGCATAACAAGTAAGAAAGAATTTTTAGTTAAACTAAACAAATCCATGTAACTAGTTTCTTGTTGGAGAAATAAAGACCGTGGCTCTATTGCTCTTTTACCCACATGCAAAGAAGACCAAGATAGTGTCTTAGTAATGCTGGCTCCAGGGCCCCCAGCAGGTGGTACCCCGAACACTTGCTCCTAAAATGGACAGCCCTCGAGAAAGCCTCAGGTATTGCCAGTTCTTCATCTTCCTCTTCTGTATTCTTGCCCTGCCATCTCCTGTTTATCTGGAATCTTCTTCCCTAGAGAGAGGAGTCGCTCAAGGGCAGGTGTGTTTGGCCAGCATCTGCTCAGAATTCTGCCTCAGCGACCATAAACATGGGAAGGAGAGAAAGAGGAAACTTCGCAGAAGGGTGTGGAATTACTGTGAGAGGCCATGCAAGCACTGTTATTTCTGTTTCCGTTATGGTATCAGAAATGTGCTCCATAATACATAAACCCCACATGTTAACTTTATGGTTTGTCTAATAACTACTTGCCCATTTTCCAATAGTACTCTTGTGTGGAAAAGAAAATACTAAATGAAAGCGTTAAACATTTTGACTTATTTTTAACCCAACATTTATGAATAATTTATGTTTGTATTTAAATGAGAATATGCTTAAAGAAGCTCTTTCAGAAATTGTCAGTCACAAAAATCATGACCTTTGTTTTTAAAGGAGCTGCTTTATATGAAAAAAGAAATCACAAGATAAAAGTGACAGCTACAGATTATTTTGACACTTTAGAAGTGAAAATAAAAAAAAATAAGTTTAGGGAAACTTTTTCTCATTTGGATAGTCCTAAATACTTCTATTTTGTAGTTGGATAGTCATAAATCTTTATCAAATGATGTAAATTCCTGGAGTTTTTGCTGGAAACTAATCAGTTATTAGCACTGGAAGAGGCTTCCTGTTCTAGAGTAAGAATGTTGTGATAGACACATTATGGCACAGATTACATATGGTGGTAACTCTATTTTCACAAATATTTCTGTAGTTTCTAGAATTATGTTACCCAATATGAAATTAGATGGACGTATTTGATTTCAAAATGTAGAGATCAGGACCCAGAGTACTAATACAGTGGCTAAGACACTTCCCTTGTGTGCTGCCGACCCAGATTTTGTCCTAGCGGCCACATTTAGTTCCCTGAGCACTTCCTGAGCTCAGAGCCAGGAGCCATCCCTGAGCACCACTGGCGATGCCCCAATCCACCCCTACTCACAAACACAAAATAAGAAAAATAAAGATACATAGAAATACTGGGATATTTCTAATATAAAAGAGTTTCATTGAGTCTCTAAGAAAAAAAACACTTAACATTGAGTATTCCCCAAAAAATACTATTGGTATTTTTATTTTTCCTTCCTAAAATTGGCTTTAGTGAATTTTGTATTTACTTGTATCAGATATATAATAATATCAATACGTATCATGGCCATTTAAGTTTAGGGCTTATGCTTATATTTTAAATGTTCCATTTTGAAATATATATCACTTGTATCACTTGTCTTCCCGTTCATCAATTTGCTCGTGCAGGCGCCATATACTTTTATATATGTGTGTGTATGTGTGTGTATACATATATATACACATTATATATATAAACATATATATGTATATAAGCAAACATTTGTTTGCTGGTGCTTCTACAGCAGTCCCCGACCTCATCCTTGAAGACAGGACTCCAGAATGGTGCCCTATATTTCAAATGTCCTGTGGGATCCTATGAAACCATGTAACTTTCTGTATGACTTAACCAGTTTTCACAAAAAGCGCGCATGAGCCTCAGTTGTGAGATGCGGACATGATGTCATCTTGTATCTGTGTGAGATTGCTTTTTATCCTCGTCCCTGCTACCCTCAAGTCTGTCACTGGTGACACTTTGCTGTATGGCTTGGATACGCCTAATCACTTTGTATGAATATCTAAAGCCCCCAAGTCTAGGGTGCTTTAATGTATCCATCCCACTTTGGGGTGCTAAAATGCGTTCTTGTATAGATGGGAATTGGGTATAACTGGGAGGCTGATAGAACATAATTGGTCTCCGAGGGATTAAGATTGGGGGGGGAAAGAGAAACAGTACCGATAGCACCAGTCATTATTATTCCGTTGAGAATTGTGTTAGTGACCTAGAGCTATCATGCACAAAGAGCCCTATTGTTATTACCTGGACGTGACCGAACTTGATAGTAATTGGGATATAGACAATGGCTGTTGGCACACTCTTCTTTTTTAATATCCCTAGAACCAACCTATATGCTTTGATATTTCTTTAGCAGTAGTTAGACAAAAATGCACCACTATTTTCTCTGCTTTATTTAAAACAAATATTCATTAATTCATGATATACAATTTCTTAGCCCTTTGGAAATATCATAGGCAATCTATTTTATTTTTGTGTATGTGCTTTTTCTCATTTAAATGTTTCTGGGTGTTGCATTATAAATTCCCCTTAAATAGCTGAATGAAACAATTTTTTTTCTTTTCTGAGTTAATAAAGGTGTTTGTATTTTGAAACCTTTATTTGTTAATTGTTTTGTCAAGCAGTATTTTTAAAAGTAGCAAAGTGTATGCTTTTCTAAGCATTTTAAAGTCATAATACTGAGTAAGTGTTTTTTAAATTAATAGGTAGCATGAAATGTTTATAATGAAAAGCTAATTTCTTCAATTCAATCTCCCATAAAGTGTTGAGCAAGTGATTGCCTAGGTATCGAGATTATTAGAATATTATTTAGAACAACATAAAATCTATAGAATAATTCTGTTTTCCATTCTTTTGTTATTATCCAAACACTATAGGAGATTGAGATCAAGCACATAGGAATATACATAATTTTTCTGAAGTGGTAAAATGAATATGTACTTTCCTTGAGCATGGTTAATAATTAGGATCCTGGTGAAGTATTGGATACATGTTAGAGATTTTTTAAGTGACTTTCTTCTAGAGGTTTGCAAAACCCTTTTAAAGATTGTAAGGCTGAAACTGGAGGAATGCCTTGAGAAAATCATTTCATTTTGACTGCTTAATAACTTTCTGATAGAAAACTTAGAGACCCTCTTTGAAGATTAGAATCTAATATAAGAAATAGTCCTGTGTTAAATGTCCAGTTCATTTTTGTTGGTGGTTGGAAATTACTCTCACTCTGGTGAATGAATCAGATTAGAATTAGCATTAAAATGATTGCTGTAGTTAAAATACAACATTTTGTATTTCAATTTGTATCTGAATTTGAATTTTAATTGTATCTGTATTTGAATTTGTATTTGTATCTGAACATTTTGGTGTCATTTCTCAAGTATCTCATAGATACAAGTTTTGCAAGATACTATAGAAAAAAAATTTTTGCTTTGCCTTTTAATTAAATTTGATTTTGGGGGGACTAGTAGACTGAGCTGACCTCATGGTTTACATGCAGGAGGCCCAGTTTTTGGTCCCTGGTGCTGTGTGTGCCTGAGGCATATCTGGGTGTGACTCCACAAACAAACAAGCAACGGACAAACAGACGTGGTCTCTAAAATAGGAGAGTGGCAACACTGTCTTTAGAAACCAACCAAGTCCTTCTGGACGCTAGCATTCTCTTACAATCAAGTAGCCTGACCACCATCTTTGCCTTTCTGGATGATCACTCCACCTTTGCACAGCGATGGCCAGGAAGAACCCTCAGACCATGTTTCGATTTTCTTGGGGTAGAAAAGCCGTAGTAGCATTAAAATCCTGGTATCAAATGTAGATAATGTGTCTCCTCCTGTTGATCAATGGCAGGACCACAGGCAACTGTCTCCCAAAGCATTTTCAGGGATCCAGCGGCCACTCCTGGTCATGCGTGGCCTGACTAGAAGGGACTGAGCAAATAGGCTTGTCCTAACGGCCAAGATTGGTCTGGTGCGAGCTGCTTGTGCTCAGCAAAAAGGAAATGAACAGCACATTATTTGTCGTTAAGGGGAAATACGTCAGTCCCTGAGAAGGCAAAATTTCCTCTTCTAAGCTGTAATAAAAGGCAATATCTTCAGTAGCTGTCATTCGCCAATAGAAGTACGCACTCTCTTTGGCAAAATGACACTGCAGAGTGTAAACCAACACGCTCCTGGGGTCCAGCCTTCTGGAGGCTGACATTTATAAAGTTAGAGCTGAGAGTATGTGAAGTTGTACAGATGAATTTTAGGCCTTTAAGCTCTTCTTACATCGTGTTCGCTCATCAGAAGTCTTACAAAGATTGGTGGGATGCTTTCCCATATTGCTTTGAACATTCAGAATCTCTGAATGTTTAGTGTGATTGTACCCTCCTCAGCAGGTAATGGGGGCGTTCTAGTCTCTTCCTTTTCTTTAGACAAGTCAAGGTGACACACTTGCTACAAGTTGAGGCTTCTCACCACTGCTGCGCTCGCCAGACTCAGTCCTGCAAACTGGCCTCTTAAGTGTAATAGCGTCCTTGGAGGTGTTGCTTTCTCCATCCAATGATGATCCCCTTACAATAAACGTTTCCAATGAAATTTAAGGGGGAAACACGTCAGTTCCTGAGAAGGCAAAGTGAAATGCAGATGGGACTTTAAAGCAAGTGACTTCCTGTCACAGTAGCTGTGATTTGATTGGACAGGAGCAGAGAGACGGCTGAGCGGACCCAGCACCTGCTTTACATGCAGGCGTGAAGGAAACCCAGGTTCTGTGCCCGGTCCCCAGAGCACCACCACCAGGAGCTACTCCCAAGCACTGAGCCAAGAATAACCCTTGAGCACCTGTTTGGGGTCTTCAAAATCTAAATAAGGACCAAAAACAGAGTAATGACTGGAAATTCAGCCAGTTGGTGTTCATGAAGAAACACGCAAATAGAGCTGTATTGGGCTTCAGAGAAATGCAGACAGAAAGCCAAGTATATCCAAGGAAGCACCTTTCTCTCAAAAGGCAAAGGCTTGCATTGAAATCCTAACAGTGGTGGGTGCTGGAGCACTAGTAAAGTGGGGAGGGTTTTTCCCTTGCACGCGGCTGACACAGATTCAGTCCCCAGCATCCCATATGGTCCCCTGACCACTCTCAGGAGTAATTCCTGAGTACAGAGCCAACAATAACCCCTGAGCATGGCCGGGTGTGACCCAAAAAGAAAAAAAAATTCTGACAACAGGTATTCCAATTTTTTAAATTGGATCTTAGCTTCTACTTTTGGAGAATGAGATTGTTGGGAATAATATGACTTAATAATATTAAAAGAATGTGGGACACTTTGTAAAATATTTAAATATCTTATAAAATATGCATTCTGTCCATATGTATATCTGTATCAGTATGTATATATATCTATCTGTATCTGTATCATTATATATATACTATATATATATATATATATATATATATATATATATATGGAATTTCAAAATCCAGCATTCCTGCTTTTTAAGCAAGGCTGATTAACCTGAGTAAGAGAATCATAGTCACGTTCCGTTCACGTTCCGTTTGAGTTGCTGTCTTTTCATTGGCACCGACATTTGCTCCTCTGTAATTAAACTACAAAACCCAGAGTCACACATGGTGTGTGAAACATGCCGCTCTGTTAACCTAGGTGTGGACACCAAATTAAGATCCAGGAAATTCACGGCTATTTGTGAATCTGTCATTTAAATATCTCAGGTCTTGAGCTTTCAGTGGTTCACTTTTACCGAGCTTTACCAACTGCCCCCCCCCCATTCCTGCAACCAGCGTGTCTGTGGGCACGTCTCCCCTCATCCGGATCCAGCCTCAGATCTTATGCTAGTTTTTTTTTTTAATTTCGGGATGCTTTTGTGGAGCTTGGGATGGGGGGGAGGGGCCACACATGGAGTGTTTGGGGCTTACTTCTGGCTCAGTGCTCCCGGGTCATGCCTGCCAGGCTCTTGGGTCCTAGGCAGAGCTGAGAGTCGAACCAGAGTTGGGCCTGTCCGAGGCTGAATCTGTCTGTTCAGTAGGAGAGCCTCGCCATTAAATAAAGTACAGCGAAGCGTTCTGTGGACTCCAGTGAACGTGAGGTGAAAGTGTGGACAGCAAGCTTTGGAGGCCCCGGATGTGCCCTGCTAAAGGTATGGCACTTTCCAGGGGTCGGGGGTGAGACATCAAAAAGGTCCATGGTAAATATTGTCAGCTCGGTGTTCACGTGTTGCCTGGGAGACTGGGAGCAAGGGGACTCCAAGGGTGGTGGAGACTGTGGCCAGACCACAGATGACGCGGCAGTCAGGAAATGGAATATAACTTGGTTTCTGAGGGACATTGGAGACACTGTGTACAAAGTTCTGGTCTGAGAACTTGGAAACGCTGCCCCAGGCAGGAAGAACTGGCTGGGGGAAGCAGATAGCTCAGGGCTTTCAGATAGCTCAGAAAAAGCAGGTGACTCAGCTGCTTTCTTCAACACTTTTGATTTCTTGGAGTTCTGTGACCTGCATTATCTTCAGTGATGGTCTCATGTGGATGTCATTTCCGCGTCCACACTCATCAGCAGTGAGGTGCCCCCTCCCTCCACCAGTCCCCCCACAGACTCGCAGTGTGGCTCAGTTCTCCCACTGTGTTGCCTTTGGCCCCTTGTGGCCAGCTTGCAGTGTCCCACATGTGACAGACTGAGATGTTCCTTCGAGCACGCTTGACTTGAGGTGTCGTGACTGTGCTCAGTGAGGCGCTTGGTCTGCCCAGAAGGCATTTGGCAGCAGGTGAGCGGAGCCCACAGAGAGGATTGGCTTGAAGTCCACATTTGCCCTCGCTCAGCGCCTTGGTGGTTTTAGGCCAGGGGGAATGAAGTTATTGGAGATATGAAGGAATGGTGGGAAGGGGGAAAGAGAGAAATGAAAGAACTTGTGACCCTGCCAGGGGAAGGTAGGAGTCAAGCTGAGGGAGAACTACTGGAGTCCTGAGTGGAGAAAGGACACTCAGTAGGGTGCCGTAAGTCCTGCCCGCCATGCTGAAGGCCAGACACCAAGAGGTGGAGCCCAAGGCGTCCTGGGACTTAGTGGCTGGCATGTGTTCCTGACCTTTGCCAAAATGATTTCTATGAAGTAGTCTGAGGAAAAAGGGAGAAGAAATGCTATTTTAAAAGCCTCAGTAGATTAAGGAACTTGAAAAAGAGTTTTTTCCTCACTTCATGGTGCTTGACTCTAAAGCCAAACCCCACGAGGGCAACCGTTAGCAGGGATTCTCTGATTTTGGTTAAGCCTGAGGGTGACTTGGCTGTACTGAGTCTGATGGAACAGTCAGCAAAAGAGGAGAAATGGAAGTGATAGAAGAGGAATAGTGGGTTATCGTTTTTTCTTTTTCTGTCAGTATCCATTCAGAGCCAGTTATGTTCCAGGGACTGACGTGTGAAAGACTCAGATTCTAGAACATGTTCCAGTGACAGACTCAAGGGTTGAAGGGAACCTTCATCAGAGAGCAAAGATGAGGTGGCGCCGGTAGACATGGGCCAAGGAAGGACCATGCTGAGGAAACGGAGCTGGCCGTGAAGTTCCTCTGAGAAACAAAGACCGTGCTGAGGAAACTGATGTGGTCATGAGGTTCCTCTGAGGAAGGAGGCTATGGCGTGTCCTCAGGAGTGAGAGGAGCAGGTGTGCAGACTGGCTCATCAGGTACTCGTGTGTAACATACCGTTTGGGTTGCTGAGACACCTGTGGTTGCACACCTTGAAACTGGGGCCTCCGGGCTATTTGTTCTCTGGGCTTTTTCTTCAGCAGTCCTTCATTTCTCTGGGTAGCTAGAGCTAAAAGTCAGAGGAGTGAATATTATTTATTATTATTATTATTATTGCCCTGTGAGATAGACCATTACAAAGATGTTCATAATTGGAATTCAGCCATACAGTGTTCCAGCACCATCCCTCCACCACCGTAGGGTTCCCAACACCAAAGTGTGCCATTTCCCTCCCACCACCTCCCAACTCCCCGTGTCCCTCACTCTACCCCTGCGGCAGGCTCTTTTCTCCCCTCTCGCCTCCCTCCCTTCTTGTGCTTTGTGGTCTGCAATACAGATGCTGACAGGTTTTCACGTATATCCCTTTACCTACTTTCAGCACTCAGTCCTTGTCCAGAGTGATCATTTCCAGCTGTTTTTGTCACGTTGGTCCCTTCTCTGTTGTACCTACCCTCTACCCCCACATACTTGTAGATTCCAACCGTTGAACAGTCCTGCTGACCTGTTCGCCTGGCCCTGGATATTAGTCTCATACTTTTTTTAATATATAACATAAATGAATGCCATCCTTCTATGCAGCCTCTCTCCTTCTGCCTCCTTCCACTCAGTTCATCATTTCTTATTCTTCTTTTCTAGAAGTATTTTTCCGTAACATGAAGCCAATTTTTAATAGTGTGGATATACAAATATAGTTCATGTTAAGATCTACCCTAAGTGACATCATTGTATCAATTTCTTCCCATTGTTCATCAATTTGCTTGAGCGGGAGCCAGTAACGTCTCCACGCTGGGAATGAGGTTCATAATAATGAAAATTCTACCTTATAATTATAGCTGATGGCAATCAAATAAGGCTCTATTGATGCAGTTAATTTGGAATCACAGTTATAAACCTATTGCCTTATGTGAGCAAGTATTACTATAAAGTAATACTTGGTTTATATATTATAGTAAATTATATATTATTTACCTTATATATTATAGTAATCAGTAAATGCTCCCAATGAGAGCCTTCTACTGAGAGTATACCAACTACACGGCAGAGCCTGGCAAGCTACCCATGTTTTGTTTGATATGCCAAAAACCAGTAACAATTATGGACCTCATTCCCATGACCTGAAGGAATGGTTTGAGGCTCTTCCTGTCCCTGGAGCAAACAGATGCCCTTGGGCTACACTTGCTTGCTATAGGATGTATGGAGATGTTACTGGTGCCCGCTCTAGCAGATTGATGAACAACGGGAAGACAAGTGACAAGTGATATAGTAAATATTACTATAATATTATATTGCTATAATATATTCACTGTATCACTGTATCACTGTCTTCCCTTTGTTCATCGATTTGCTCGAGCGGGCAACAGTAACATCTCCATATGCCCTGTCACAAGCAAGTGTAGCCCAAGGGCATCTGCTTGTTCCAGGGACAGGAAAAGCCTCAAACCATTCTTCAGGTCATTATTATTATAGTAAATATAAAGTAATATTTACTCTGGTAAAGTAAAATTTACCAGATGATAGTCTGTAAATAGGATTTACAGACTATCATCCTATTTACAGACTATCATCTGTAAATGATCCTGAAAGAGGATGAGGTAAATTAAAACTTCGGATTGTAGCGAATATTTCTTGGGGGCCTGCTGCATCCACGCTGGAGCCTCCTAATCGTGCTCAGAAAACCCTGGTCCCCTCCCTGAGACTCTCAGCCAGTGGGGCTTGCAGCTCAGAGAGCACCAATCTACTGTGCTCTTGGGGCCTGGGTATTAGAGTTTCCCCACGCTACCTGGACACCCACTGGTGCTCAAGGACCTCCAGGCCTGCACCCAGCGGTGTTCAGAGAGCATTTGGTGCCTGGGGTTGAACCAGGATCAGACAGATGCAAGGCAAGCTCCTTGACCTCTATAATATCTCTCCGGTCCCTAGAAGTTCGTCTTCCTGCCAGTGACCTGGTTTCTTGGAACATTGAACTAAGTGTAAAATCATGGACGCTGAGATGAGAGACACCCATGCAAACACTCGGTTGGAAAAACCATCATCGCTTGCTTGTCCTGCTACACCTCCACCAATTCCTGTGTCCTAACCCCAGAAAGTGGTTGTACTAAGCAGGTTGTGTTTACTCTGGTGTGTTAAGCGTGTTGCGTTTACTCTGGTTGTGTTAAGTGTGTTGCATTTACTCTGGTTGTGCTAAGCGTGTTGTGTTTGCCCCTAGCTGCGCCAGCTGGTCAACATATGCATCAACCCGACCCTGAGAAGCGACCAGACGTCACCTATGTCTCCGACGTAGCGAAGAGGATGCATGCATACACTGCGAGCAGCTAGAGAGAGAAGAGAAGAGGGTGCATGCGTACACTGCGAGCAGCCAGACACGCGCAAGGTCACGAAGAACCAAAATTATTTCAAGTATTTTTTTTTTTTTTGTGCAAACCTTATACCTCCCTGTTTCTCGTCTGGGTGTCAAGATTCCTACTTCAGAGCTCATATGCTTTGAATCCTTAACCAGTTTTCACTGAAGTTTCATTTTGTACCAATTTAAGTCACCTTGTAACCCCCCAAAAAGATTTAGGAATAAAAGAATTGCATGTTAGGAGTATAAGTAAAATCTGACTTACTAGCCAAAGGTTTTTTATTTTTTAATTTATTTTTTTGAGTTTTGTGCTGATAAATCATGTCCGATAGACTTTGCCAGAGACTGACAGTGGCAGCTTGGCACTCACCAGTTCACTCAGTACCTGAGGATGAGTGAGCACGTGACCTGTCTGCTTTACCGTCATCTGTGGACATTTGAAAGGAACACAGTTGTGAACTTTGGTGATTATTTTACTTTTAAAAAGTTTGAAGTATGTGTTTTAGTTCTTAGCATTTGTAATTTTTGTCAGATTTGTTTTAGATACTTGCATCCACTTTGAGTTGGCTTTCTCACCTCTTTGAGAAACTTTAGACTGCTTATACTTTCAAAACACAATTATTAATGTGAAAAGATTTGGGGGAAATGTGAGTCAGACACTGAAGAGTTTTTTTCTTTTGGTTTTTTTTTGGGTTCTTGTTTTTTGGCTTTTTTTGGCTTTAGTTTGTTTTGTTTTGATAGTCTGCATTAAAATGGTAGAAATGAATTCATTTAAAAAGTGGTTAAGGATTTGTTTGGCTGGTGTGATAGTAATTTTGAAACTTGCACATTATTCAAGGCTTTTATTGTGTGTTTTTATTATTGTTTGTACATTTGAAAAACATTGAATAATCTTGCAGTACTATAGTTCAATCTCTTTTCAAATCTAGATGCTGTATTCATATTGTGTACTATAGTATAAACATGTTTCTATGCAGAGATTTCATTTCATTACTGATTGGTTCTCTCCAGAAATTTTTATATTCTTCAGGTTATTTTCTTATTCCTATTGCATACACATTTTATCAATTAATGTTTCAGATTTTCTGAGAACATCACATCTCTTTAAAGACACTTGGTACCAACACATTTTTTTTAATTGAAAACTTTATTTGAAATGTTTAACAATTAGGCCACCCTGGATGGGTGTATTTTGTCCCGTTTGAGAGGAGGAAAGAACGTCTGTACCTGTGAATGTTGGTGCCACTTCATTTCATATTGACAAGATTTTAATTTTAGAAATGAGATGAAAACCAGCCATGAATCCACAGCTAGGATTCTTGAGAGATTAATGTTTCTGTTGAGAAGCTTCTAAGCACTGTACTCATGAATGAAGATGACAGAGATGGTAATGTTTTGTTCAGTTTTAGAAAATGGGCCGAGATTAATGAGGACCGTTGTGAAGATACGTAGTTCCTGATTGCCTGCCTGGTGGTGCTGACCAGACTGTCAGAAATCTGACAAGTCAACGGCCAACTGTTGGTCACCACTCAAGGCCTGCCATTATGCTTTGGGGATCCATAGTTCTGGCAATGGTAAAGCCTTGTGTTTCAGAGAACACCTACCTTGAGCTGATATAACTGTTTCATTTTTTTATTTAAGTGTTTCCTGACAGTCCTTTTAATACTTTCAAGTCCTATTAAACTTTGAAAAAATGCATAAAGAGAAAGAAGTATAACCTTTTCTTTTTTGAAAAAGAAATCAGCTTAGGGTCTTAATCAGCTATTAGTATCTGAAGGACAATTTTATCTTGGGAAAGGCAAGGGAAAGCTGGCCCGTCTCAGGTGAGGGTCTGAGCCATCATTTCCCCAGATTCTATTGATGTTCTACACGGTGGGAATGTTTATCCGGTGTGTTCCTAGCCCTGTCTCCAGAGGCCTGAAAGGGATTGTTTTCGTTGACCATTAGTGCCATGTTCATGTTGAAATAGATACTCTCTCTTTGTAAAATGCTTTAAAAATACGTGGACCTAAAATTCATTAGCTTAACTCCTCACCGTGACTTTTAAATAAGGATTTCAGCTTTTCTTTGCAGTGAATCTGGTAGAAGGAAATAGCTGGGAGAAATGTAAAGATTGGAAAATCCATTTTCTACACCGCGTGAAGCTTTGTGTTTCAGATGTCATATCTTTTATCTAAGTGTTCATTATTTTCCTGAAGAAACCACTGTGTGGAAATTTCTAATTTTGAAAGAAGCCATGTCTGAAAATTATGAAAATGATTGGAAGTATTGAGCTTTAGAATTGCCCCTAAAATGTTCTCTTTAGATGTGTTGAATCAGTAAATTTGGAATTGATTAAGTGAAGCGTTTGAACCGAATTGAGAAAAGAAAAAGGAAAGGTACAACAGATTCTAAGCCTCATTTAGACATTGGTACCTGTTTCCCAGAGGGAAATGTGGGGTGACTTTGTTTGATATGAGGGTTAGAAATGGCGGCTAAAGGGTTTTGGGGTTCCCTACCCAGTGCTCGGCAGTGTGCAATGATTGTAAATTATTAAGATACCACAGCCCTTCCATGGTTGCTTCCCTGCTCGCCATCGTATCTATTACAAAACACCTTCCTTGTATCCTTATACTTCAGGTGTTGCTGTTTGCTGTTAACATTTATATGATATTTATTTTAACCAAATGTTATTCATATTATATGTTTTTTTCTTTAAAATGAATGTATTATGTCTATAACGCACCAATGTCTGATTACCCTCTGCCTTATCTTGCAATAATACTGTTATATGAACTTCTTTTGTGAAATACTTTTATTTTGTTATGCTTCAAATACACATCCTAAAAGATTCTGTTATCAGCTTGGAAATTGTATAATATCCTAATATAAATAAATATATAAAGTCAAAACATTAAGTACAACCAGAATTTTGCGTATTTTTGGGTTTTTCCCTCGAAATTTGCCTGTTGTTTGATTCATTTAAGACAAACGTACAGAAATGGCTTAGAAATGGTTTTCTTTGTTTGCTTGCTTGATTGAACCCAAGGCCTCAGATAGTTGATGCATGCATTCTGCCACTAAGCTCTAGTCTCAACTTCAAAGTTATTTGCTTGCAGTTTTTTATTTGTGTTTTAGAGAGTAGGCACTGGAGGAACTCAGAAAAAGTTCTTTTACCATTGTGAGAAGTCTCAGAATTTAACGTTTTTGCTCTTTCAGAAAGCGTCCGATTTTAATTACTCTGCTAGTGCTCTGAAAGAAGTCAAGAAGTAGATTTTAAATCGCACTTCATTGAGGCCTAACCTGTCTGTGGTTTGGGGTTGCTCTCTGCCTCCTCCCACAAGGCAGAGAGCTCTTCCTATGGGAAGCCAAGGCAGCCGCTCTTGTATAGTTGGCTTTGGCAGGTAGGTGAGGGCGGGCAGTGAGCCGGGAGTCTGGGTTTCAGGTGTGGGAGGGAAGATGGATCAGAACAGAACATTCAGGGCTACACAGATAGAACAGCTGGTAGCATCTCGCCTTGCACACAGCTGGCTGGGCTAAATCCTGGCACTACTTCATGTTCCCAGGCATCAACAGGAGTGATCTCCAGAGTAAGGAATAAACCCTGAGCACCGCCTGTGTGCCCCCAACCAGTGCAGGACATTAAGAGTAGAGTGGAGTTGCCCAGGATTTCTCACTGCTAACCCACCCATCCCAGACTTCCTGACAGCACAGAAGTGGATTCCTTGGAAGAAAGTCATGCGCATTCACCTAAGCACGTCAATGCAAAGAAGTAGCAATTGGTGCGTGAGTGTATGTATGTGTACATGCAATAGTAAAGTAAGAGTGAATTTGAACCACAAGAAAGTCTTGGGCCACTTATAAATTTTATTTCTGAAGTATGCTTGTTAATTTGGAAGTACTAAATTTGGATTTATTCACCGATACAACATTACTTACTACCAAATTGGCCTAATAATTTTAATTTTTCAATTTATTTTTCTTTATTAAAACACCATGATTTAGAAATTTCATAGTATAGTTGTCACAAGCATTCATTGTTCAACACCATCCCACCACCAGTGTGCCCCCTACCGCCACCAAAGGCCACCCCACCCACCCACTCCCTATCACCACTCCAGCTCCCTCACCGGCTGCAACCATATTGATCATTGCAACATCACTGTCTTCCCGTTCATCATCAATTTGCTCGAGCGGGCACCAGTAACATCTCCATATGACCTGTCTCATGCTAGTAGAGCCCAAGGGCACCTGCTTGCTCCAGGAACATAAAGAGCCTCAAACCATTCCATCAGGTCATGGGAATGAGGTCTATATTTGTTACTGGTATCTGGCATATCAAATACGACACGGGTAGCTTGCCAGGCTCTGCCATGCAGGTAGCATACTCTTGTAGTCATCTCAAAATCCAGCATTTATTGATGAACCGTGCGGCCGCTGCGGTCGCAAAGCCGGCTGTGATAGGCTGGTCTTTTGGGTGGAGTTCTGACGAGGGGGGAAGTCCGGATGTGGAAAATGGAGGTCCTCACGGAGTGGGGGTCGCTCTGGCTTGTTGTGAGGCTCTGCTGGGGTGGCTGGCCAGGAATAGAACCTGCCATCCCTCCCGGGCACCTCATGAGCGATTGGGCACAGTGAGCCAGTAGCAGCTCTGCCCCATGTCTGAATCATTGCAACATATATATGGAAAAGATCCTGGCAAAGACTGGACCCTAAACTGGATTGTTATGTTAACATGGCGCGGAGAGATAGTCTAGGAGGTTAGATTTTTTGTCTTGTGAGCGACCTACTCAGGTTCTATCCTCTCTACCACAAATCATCCCTTCCGCACCATTTGTGACCTGGGGTCACAAATTAGTGACCAGAGGCCCCTTAGGCACCATTTGTGACCAGGGGTCACACATTAGTGAACAGGGGTCACTCGTGAGAACAGAGCCAGGAAGAGAGAGCCCCAGAGAACTGCTGGGTGTGACCCCAAAACTAACAAAAAATTAATATAAATCATAACCTTATTGTCAAGGGCCACTGCACAGAAAAGAGCTTCTGAGCCGTTGTGGCTTTAGGTTTATCTTTTCTCTCCTCTATTTATTTTGCTGTTGTTGGGATTTGGGCGTCTCCTCATCACGGAGCTTCCATGTGCTTAGTTGCATGGTGGTGCTGGCACTAAGGTTGGATGTGCCACTGAACTGTTTCTGACCTCTTTCCTGTACCTCCCCTGTGCACACACACACACACACACACACACACATACACCGCGTATGTTTTATGTGTGAGCATCTAGGAGAATTGACAGAAAAATGTGAACGCTCATGAAGCTTATTTCATTAATTAATTTTGGTTTGCAGGTCACACCCTGTGGTGCTCAGGGGCTTACATTTGGGACCATATCGGGTGTTGGCAAAATGGAACCCAGGTTGGCTGCTGTACAAGGCAAATGCCCAACCCCACTGCACTGCCCCCAAAGTGTATTTTATTCTTAATTGGGAGGTTTGTTTGAAGATTTCTTTCTGGTCTGATATACCCATTTCATTATTCACTTGATCTCTAAGTTTAAACCTTAAGAGATTTAAAAAAAAAGTTGGGGTCTTTAAAGTTAGGACTTAGCACCATGGTTTTTAAGTAAGTTATTTTTACACTTTACTGTCAAATGCACAGAAGGTTATTTTTTTTTCTCTCCTTCCTAAAGGTGTAGGCCTGAGGATAAATTACTTTCTTTAACTTTCACTTTCTCAAGTATAGGTGGAGAGGTAGAAATTCCAAACTGCAAGAATGATATTGAAGAACTTTTTTAGAGCGCCGAGTGCTTGGTAAACGTTGTTCTGATTCCTCTGAATGCACTGAGGGCTTGATCGTCAGCTCTGGTTTCAGCTTCGTCTCCTTTTACCTTGCTCTCTGTTCTAGTTTCCTGGACTCGTTTTCAAAGACTTCAAACTCTTCTCTTTGGGGCAGAATTTCTACTCCTCCATTTCT
Organism: Cryptotis parvus; assembly: GCA_021461705.1. Taxonomy (NCBI): domain Eukaryota; kingdom Metazoa; phylum Chordata; class Mammalia; order Eulipotyphla; family Soricidae; genus Cryptotis; species Cryptotis parvus. Next base: position 35,744 of record JAJIBD010014164.1, read on the forward strand.
CATGGTCAATGTTAAATGCATTTATCTAAGATTCACCTAGACTCCATCCTGTATTTATTCCTCGAAACTTAGCCTAATTTAGATGCGATTCTTGTTTACTTGCCTTCTCCCTGCCATATCTTAAGCTCTATACAGACTAGTACATGGTCTACTCGTTGTAGCATGGATGCCACACAATACCCTATTCATGGCACTCTCTTCGTTCGTTGTTTTTGATCAGTGAGCGAGTACTGATGTCGCAAGCAAAGATGAGCACAGCAGGAAAGGGACCAGAAATGCAAAAAACAGAAATCAAAAATAGGAGAGGCAGGAAGAGAAGACAAAACAAACTGTACCAGGCGGAAATACTTGAGTTATCAGCAGCATAAATTACAAAGAAATTCAATCACGATTGAAATCTGACCACTGGATTTATTGACGTTGTGATCATGTTTGAGGTAAGCCCAGGAGACTGGGGTGAAGCCAAATTAGTGTGGAAAGAGGAACAGCGCATCCGGAAAAAACTAGGTGGTAGCCAGAAACAGTGACTTGAGTGTTACCCAAAATTCAGTTTAAGATGATTTGAAGGTGAGAGCAGTTGTGAATGGGAAGGAAAAGGAGAGCAAAAGGTGATACAAAAAGAAGATTCAGAGGAAAGATCGGGACCTTACTCCGCAGTTACTCAATTACTTGACCCCCTGTTCTGGGTCCATTAGATCCCTATAAGCTATTAGCCCTGAGTGTGTGGGTGTGGTGGTGCTGGAGTAATCCAAGGAGTGACAGTAGCTTTGAGTGAAATTGGGGGTTGGATGGGGGGAGGGGAGTGCATTCTATTCACTTGCTTTTAAATGGGAGATTTCGGAGGAGGCTTTTTTTTTTTTTTTCATTTTTCTTTTTTTCTGAAAAGGAGGCCATAGGCCTCCTGGGTTTTGGAAAACTGAAGTCTCCAGGAAAATGCTACTGTCTTTCTACACTTACCAAGTTAGGAGGAAGCTGCTCAAACAGGTCACGTCAAGCCTAAAAGGATGGAAAGGAATCAGTCAAGGGAGCAAGCAAGGCGGAAACACCAGCTCACAGAGGCGTGAGAGGACATAAGGTAAGGGAGTGAGAAAAGCAGGGTGGGGTCGGAGGTGGGCGTGGAAATGTTTATTTTCTTGATATTTGCGATAACCAGTAATAGGCATGGGAAAATGGACAAAATGAAGAATTATAAGGCAGGTCAGTAAGTGAATAAGAAACTTTGAAAACCTCTGTGAAGGAAATGATAAATTCTTCCTTTAAGAATGTGATTCAAGGGGTGTGATTCAAGAGGTGTCAAGCATGTGGTTTTTGTGTGTGAGCCCTGGGTTCAATGGCTAGGCACACCTATACACACCTCATGCACACACTCTACACTAAGCAAGCAGGAGAGGACAAAAGCTGGAGCTGAGGTTCGATTCCTGACACCTCAAGGTCCTCCAACACCAAGAGTTGTGGGCCCCCTGGGATGAACCCAGAGCCAGGACAGAGCCTGGCAAGTTACCCGTGCTGTATTCAATATGCCAAAAACAGTAACAGTAATGGACCACATTCCCAATGAGTGGAGACATTACTGGCACCCGCTCGAGCAAATCAATGAACAACGGGAAGACAAGTAACAAGTGATATAAAGAATACCTTGCATTTTATTGAAAAGCAAGTCAAGAATGACCGCCCCCCCCCTCATCCCCATCAAGCCCGCAACATAGCCAGGTGTGGTTCCAAACCAAAAGTAAACAAGCAAAAGACTGAAGCAAATGAATAAGCAGAGAAGAGA
>JAJIBD010014165.1:0-45289 GCA_021461705.1 Cryptotis parvus
AAATGCCTTACCCGCTCGACTATCGCTCCAGCCCCTCGTTCTCTTTTCCATTCTCACATGGTTCCTTGTGATGCCGAAGGCAGTCCTCCATGGCTTTTTTGCCACTACAGCTTCATCATCCACATTCTTGACTTTCTCACTCTGGTCATAGTGTTTTACTTAAAGGGTGGGGCACATCCAGTGGTGTCAGGGGCTGAACCCACTCAGTGCCTAGCGTTGTTCCTGGCAAAGTGATTGGGGTCTTGCTTTGCCAGGAATAAACCCTGTGCTTCCTGCGCTCAGAGCCATGAGCCTCTTTGGCTCCACTGCCTTTCACTCCCTTCTGTGGCTGTGGTGGCTGGATGCTCGGGGATAGCAGCTCTAATACGGCAGCTACATCTGCCTCCTGTTGGGGCACAGCTCACCCTCTGTCGGGGGCTGTGGCAAGCCCTTCTCTGTCTTCTGGAGGATGTTGGCCTCGTGGTCACTGACCACTTTGGTTGAATTTTATCTGTGGACCCTGTCTCTTGTGGCCGATAAGCCTTTGCTTTCTTTAAAATTTTTTATTCTTGGCTTGTAACCAACTGTTTCTTGTTTTAGTTTTCCTACTTGTGACTGTAGTTAAGGTGGCAGGTTTGCATAGGTGCTCCAAAGTGCCCAGAAACCTTCACACATTTCTTCTGTCACTTCTACTCCATGGGTAGGTCTCCGCCACCCTGGCCTCCCGACTCAATAATCTCAGTTTAGTAACACATGAGGAGGACTTGTCTGTTGGATGTTGTTTCCTCCCTTGTTTTCTCTCCATTGCAGCTGATGAGTGAGAGTACCCAGTATTTGACCTTTGGCCTCTGACTTCACTTAACACGATGCCCTCTAAGTAGTAGTCAAGCTGCAGTGGACGCATGCTTCCATCTCTCTTTATAGCTGCCTCACATTCCATTGAGGCACCCCCTTCTAAATGCTGTCCCTGGTCTTTCAGTTGTTTACAGATCAAGCTATGAAGATGTTCTGTCTTCACAGAAGTAGTTTTGTTCAGTGTTGAATCTTTGTATAGATCACTGTGACTTACCAACACAGCTCTAGCTGTTTCTTGATTGTTCTTGGCAGTATTTACGTTCCATTTCTGTACCTCTATTGATCGTTCAATTACCAGTTGGAATCCCTTTGCTTTTTCATCTGTCCCTCTTTCTTCTCTGTATGGCCTTTTTTTTTTGTTAATATTTTTTTTTTTTGGTTTTGGGGCCATGCCCAGTGGTGCTAAGGTTCACTCCTGACTCAGCACTCCTGGTGGTGTTGAGGGAACAGGTGGCGTGCCAGGGATTGAACCCAGCTCCACCACATACAAGCCAAGCACCTCCCTGCACCAACTATAGCTTTGGACCTGTGTAGTTTTATTTTCAACCAGCAGAGTGCTTAAGTTCTGTCTTAAAATGAAAATCATGTCAGAATTCTAAGGAAGTAGAGAGACGATTTAGGAGTGTGGCCTCACAGCTCTTATATGCCTCTCAGGCTATAAAAATAAAGACTGGTTGTATTTGAGCCCTGTGTACATCTCAGCCCTGTGTGATTCATGTATCTACATGTGTGCACATGTATGCAGTGTCCCAGAAGGGAACCCATTTTCTGTGGATGAAGCGTGCTTATCTCAGTCTTCTTTGGGCCACTGCAAACACTTTTTTAAATCTAGTTAATGTATGGATCTTCTAGCTGATTAGTCAGTCATCCTGGGCTTTGAAATGCCTTGATTTGGGGCATGATAAAGAGCACTGGATCTGAGCAGCTCTAAGGACTCCGGTCTCGAGGGCGGGGAGAGGGTGAACACAGTCACCTGGTGCCTGTTGCCAGAGTTAGTGCTCTGTCCTTGGCACCTCCCATGTCCCACACTCTGCTCCTGAGGGTACTAGCAGGAGCCTCAGCAGCAACTCCAAAGTAGCAGAAACACTTTAAAGGAGTGGAAAAGGAAGAGTCACTCATTCTCTGAAACATTCGCAGGATTGTGAGTCAGGACCAAAAGAGCTCTAGGAGGTGCTTCCAAGGGCCCCCATCTTTTGCCTCCCTGATTGTTTCCAAGGTGCCCCCTCCATATTCCTCCCATGGTGTTCAAACTGCAGGCTGTGTGGGCAGGATCCAGCTCTTAGTCTTGTTTTTGTGCTTGTCTGGGGGCCACAGCCAGCGGTGCTTGAGGTGCGCTCCTGTGGTGCTGGGGACCCCACCTGGGATTTCTGTTTGCAGACCTTGTCTCCTGAACCCACCTTTACCCTGCACCATCCTCAGAATCTCCCTCTGCTGCTCAGCCTGTGTTTGGGATTCTTGCAGTATGTGCCTGCGTGTTTAGCCCCTCAGGAGGACTTTCAACTGTTCTCTCAGAGATGCCATCTCTAATGAATCCAGTGAATGCAGCACTAGACGTGGGTAGTTCACCAGAGCTGGCCTTGGAAATAATTCAGTGCATGTACTGACCAGATCACCCCCTACCACCCTCTCCCACACCTTTCTGGCAGGCTTTGTTTTTGCAGTAATAACAGATATTTACTCTTCACAGAAAATAGTAATCGAGCGCCAGGAGGTATACTTTTTAGCTCATTGGTTCATTTTCTGTCTAGTTTATGTTGGAACCAGAATGTGTTTCGAGGGTATAATCTGTAGCATTTCGAGCCATGCTAGTATATTTTACAGTTAAATTTACTGATAATCATTTTATTTTTCAGGGCTACAAAACTTTATAGGGAAGCTTGATTGCACTCTGCATTTCCAATGTCTTTTTTTCATGCTTCCCTGGCAATTTGCTCAGTTTGTGCTTCTTACTCAGGTAAGGTGCTTATATTTAAAATCCATTTAAAGAACTTAGTCTGATTATGTAAACTCATTTGTATAAAATTACAAGCCTAAAATAGTCTGTGATTTTAAATCCTAAAATTGTCTTTTAGTACTTTTTAAGAAAGATTAGGGTAAGAAAATAGTTAAAAGTCTACTTAGTACTGACAGTTAGGGGTAGAATTTATATATTGAACCCAAATATATAGTAATGGTTATCTTTGTTGTTCAGTATTTATATGCTTAAAAATTGATGCCCTGAAATTTGAACTTTTCTTCTTGTGAAATGTGTTTCTTTTGTGAAAGTGCTGTGTATTCTCACACAGAGTCCATGCTCTCCACAGCCCCTTACTGTTGGTCTGCATGGTCTTACCTTTCTGTCTGATGCCAGTTGGATTGGTACCTTTGACCTCCAGTAGAGGTCTCAGAGAAAGAAGCAGACAAATACACACGAAGCTCCATGCCTTAGGGCACCTGAGCAGCCGTCACTGGTCTCACAAAGGCCATTTGTTCAATACAGTGAGGTCCCCACCTCCCCTGGGCTCCTAAGAGGTGAACCATTGTTCACCGAGACAGTAGGATTTACTGAGCTCATCGAATTCAGTGGGTACATGAAGAAGATCACAGGCTGGGGTATTTCACGTAACGTCAGAAGACGTCCTTAAAATATGAAGTAGTCTTGACAGTTTTGTGTTCTATTTTTTGCCCGTGTTGTCCTACATCTAAAAGACCCTAAACATTCATTCTATGCTTACCTGGCACACTTTTTGTAGGCAGATATTTATCAATTATATTTTTTCCTGCCATTTTATTCTTTACTGGGTTCATTTTTACAAACCCTTTGCATTCTAATAGTGAAACTTTCTTACCTAGGGACCTCTCTTATCCTTGAGGAATTTTGTTAGGGGAAAAATTCCTATACTGCCTCTTTTTTCAGCCTGTAAAGGTAGCCTTTGAAATTTGTGTGTGTGTGTGTGTGTGTGTGTGTTTGTGTGTGCACATGCAGCAGTTTAATGGTTGTTTTTAATGCTCTTTGAAATTTTGTGCTCTGAAAAGGAAGTCCTATATTTGAGCACTGATGCTAATCCCTAGCCTCTTGACTTGAGCAAGCGATTAATTTTTTCTTAGTTTTCTCACACGCCAAATGGAGAAAATAAGAGAATTGACTCTTGGGTTGTAGTTGGGATCAAATTAAATAAGGGTAACATGATTCTTAACACATTTATTTTTTTTTTTAAAAGAAACTACTGATTTGTACTTTATTTTCACTACTAGTTCAGTGAAGGAGCTGTGAGTGTGTGTGTGTGTGTGTGTGTGTGTGTGTGTGTGTGTGTGGTAGAAGACAGAGAGAGACAGAGACAGAGAGAGACAGAGAGACTGGGCTCCATTGCTGGGTCAGTCAGTGGGGAAGTCTGTATATATATGTGTGTGTGTGTCACTGGACCCCCATTGCTGTGTCAGGGGAACGCCCTGTGTGTCTCACTGGGCCCATCACTGTCAGTGGAGGAACCTGCAGTTTCTATAGGGTTAGGGGTGGGCAGGGTTTGCTGAGGTCGGAATGATGTGCTTCTCTGTCAGACTTGAGCTCACCCTGAGACCTCCCACAGTTCCAGTTTCCTGTTAGGCACTCCTGAGCTGTGGAATAATCTCCAGGGATGGGTATTAGTAAAGGGAATCCTTGTTTCTCTTACTAATGGAAAAATCTGTTTTACTTGTTTGAAGAAAATTTGACAAACTGAACTTAAGTTACAGGTTTTAAGAATTCTGTTATTTTGCAATTTGTTTATACCACATTTGTGGAATAGGAAAAGTTCGAAGTTTAAATTGCTTTATCAAGAAGGGTGGAAAAGCTTGGGCATCAATATTTTTTTTATTTTACCAAATGGTATATTGTCATCATCTAATGAGTCTAAGTGCGATCACCTTTGACTCTGCAGTTAAATAATACAAAAAAATGTTTTTAACTCAATGTAAATAATACTTTTTGTGGTGCTGGATAGGTACTTTGGGAAGTAAGGCACATGCCTTGCATGTGGCCACTTTGACCCACCCTGGCGGAATCCCCAGGACTGCATAAGGTTGCCCAGGCACCTCCAGATGTGGTCTAAGAACTGCCCTCACACCCCCACCAAATTCTTCATAAAAAACTGCCACCTCAAATCCTTTTGTAATGAAAGTACTCCTTTTTAATAGGAAGTTTGATCTGCTTGATCATAACTGATACTTGAACAGTTCTGCTAATGAAAACGAGCACTGATGGAAAAACCTGTGAAAAGCACAGGTTAATGTAGTTTTGCACACTATTACTTGATCATTAAGTTTTATGTGCCTTCCCTGATTATGTCTGAATTGTCATATATTATTAAATTCTATTTTTTTTAATTGAGCAAGCCCTTAATAATTACACATGGTGACAGGAGAGTCGAGTAACGTTAAAATGAATATCGTCTTGAATGTTTCAGAGTCTGTAATTCACAGGTTGTGACGTTAAAATGAATATCATCCTGAATGTTTCAGAGTCTATAATTCACCTGGTTGAGAGCACTTTCTAGTAGAAAAAACAGATTGCTATCTTAATATATTGATTACATTCCACAATAAATTGGAACACAAAGAATGTGCTTTCAATTGAAATATAAATCAGTTTGATACCCTCTAGCATCCATACAGCAGCAAGTTCCGTATTTTCATCTTTTTCTGTTAGCTGAATAGTATTCCATGTGTACAGAACACTTTATCCTCTCATCTCTTTGGGGCAGCTTGGGGTGTTTCCGATTTTTGGCTATCGTGAGTAGCACTATATGGTGGATTCCTGAGACAGTGGTGGAGGAACGGATTTGTTTTGGCTGTGGGTATGGTGTTGGAGCATCGGATGCCTAAAATTTGATTTGTTAATTAACAGTATTATTAACTACTTTTGCAATGTCTTAGTAAAAATTAGAAGAAAAAGTAGAAATCACTTTAAAAAGCACAGTGAAACTCATCTTTACTTTTATAACCAACAATTCTATATTATTTTTAACTTATCTTTTAAATTTCAGATTGCATCATTATTTGCAGTATATGTTGTGGGATACATTGATATATGCAAACTTGAAAGATCATTTATAGTCATATGGTAATGTATTTGCTTCGTTTTACTCTTCATTTAGTTTGACCTTCAAACTAACCACTGATGAGTATTTGATTGGTTCATGGTTGAAACTAATTGTAACTTGGTTCTATTATTAATACTGGTGTCATTCAAGAGCTGGGGATGCTCAACAGAAGATTATATGCCCTGCATGCACGATATCTGGATTTGGTTCCCAGCACTCTAAAACAAAAGTAAATAAATTTTTTTTTAAGTTTTATTCAAAAACTCCATTCGTCCCTGTTGCGTTGCTAGTGTAGCCCAATGGCATCTGCTCGCTCCGGGAACACGAAGAGCCTCAAACATTCGTTCAGGTCATGGGAATGAGGTCTATTGTTGTTACTGGTTTTGACAGATCGAATACGACATGGGTAGCTTGCAGGGGGCTTGAGCAAATCGGTGAACAACGGGAAGACAAGTGACAAGTGATAAAAGTGATTCAAAAACTAAGAATTGATATGAATTAATAGGTCACATTGCATTTATTTTGGAATGAAAAATTACCCATTTAATAAGTTATTTATTTAAAATTAATGAAAGGTTTTATTATTAAAGTAATTTTAATTTGGGACATATGGAGTGATTCGGGCTTATCTTTGACTTTGACTTGCAGTATTAGTTAAAGAGAATCAGGAGAGGAAACATGAATTGCTCTATTATTCATTCAAGAGCCATCTTCAGGAGTAAATTGGAATGTTTATTTGCTGAGCACAGATTTTCTAGAGTATGCCACAAAAGAAGATAGAAATTCAAATATCCAGCTACGTGTCACTTAAGTTCTAATGCAGGGGAAGAAGAGAAGATAGAGGATGAGTAATGAGCATAGTAAACCGATGAATTATATTGTGTGCTAGAAGGTGGAAAGGTACACAGGCACAAAGAAAAGGACAAGGTAGGAATCCCTTGGTAGATCAGTAATGACAATGCCAGGGAACTGGCAGATGTTGAATGTGATGATCAGAGAAGGTCTTGAGAGCAGCGGGGAGTGTAGCACCGACTTGAAGGGAAAGAAGTTGGCTGAGTAGAGAAAAGGGTCTAAAAGCTTGGGTCAGAGTGATAGTACAGGGATTAAGGTGCTTGCCACACTCTCTGGCACCCAGTGTAGCTGTCTTTGCCTGCCAAGGGTGATCCCTGAGTGCAGAGCCAGGAGTAAGCCCTGAGCTCCCAGCCTCCTCCCTCCTCCCTCCGCCACCTTCCACCCCCCATGAAGACCCAATGGCTGGAAGGTTGGTTTGATGAATGTCTGGTCTCTAAAAAATATTGGTTCTTCATTAGTTTTTATAATTTGCATTTTCCTATCATGTTAATGTTACCCATGAAATGATATCATTGGTTGTACTTTAATAAATGATTCATATTTGTTCATAGGAAGATTATGAGCAGAGTTCGAAAATGAACTGCCATGAACCTCACCTTCAGTTGCAAACTAGAACTGCCATTCCTATGAAACCCTGTGTGTCCTAAACTATTCCTCTTTCTCCTAAAGATAACCCCTGTCCTTGCTTTAAAAACTGCAGTAAATCTGCTTTGCTTTATATACAATGGGTTAAATATTAATATTTTTCACACTTTAAAAAAACAGTATCATTTTATTAGACTTACCTTTCATTCAGGTTCCTGAGATTTGTATGTTAGGGGAGTTCTGACATTTTTATTGCTTTATATTTCCCATTGTGGAAATAAAGCATATTTCATATCTTTTTGTTGAAAACATTTAAGATTTTTCTTCTTTTTAATGAATTATTCTTTGCATTCTTATGTATATTTGCTAGGGAATGTATATTAAGAGCTTCTCTAAGGTATTTGCATGGTAGAATTTCAAAATGATAAGTTAAAGACTTGCTTAACTTCATAATATTGTGCTGTTCACTTAAAAATAACTGGACTATTTCCAACATCATGTACTACAGTTTATATATTTTAAAATCTTTTTTGTTTTGTAAATCTGGTGAGTATAAAATGATGTCTCCTGGCTTTGATTTGCATTTTTTCTGCCTTTCAGTAAAGCTGAATATCTTTTTGATGTGTCTGTTGATGCATTTGCTTGCCATTCTTATGACATTCCTATTCAGATCTTTATCAGATCTTTTGTAGTTTTTATCTCTTATGTCCCAGAGAATACAGGGTCTGTTATTGTTTTTATCCCACTGTACTATAAGGCAAAATTTTTATTATCCATTTTGTTGCTTGCATTGTTCCCATTTGTCCAGCTGCTTCCACCTGGCTTCTCTGTCCTCTGAACATGTCCTCCCAATGCTCTGATCGCTCTTTAAAGAAGCTGCTGCTGGCTGAGTGCTGGGACTGTCAGCAGTTCTGTATAGTTCTTCTTGAACATGTTACAGTGGTGGAGTACATGGCTTGGTTCTTAGGGAGGGGTGCTGTCCAGGCAGGCTTTTCAGGAGGCCTGGGGTCTCAGGAGTACTAAGCCAATGGGACTAGGTAACTTCAAGCCAGAGCCCAAGAATGGGTTGTCACTTAGGCCCTGCCTGTGTGCCTTTGGCACACCTACCAGTTCTTAGGGCTTAGTCCTGTGTCTGTTGAAGGATCACCCCTCTGTTCAGGGGAGTAATATGTGTTACCAGAGATTCAACCTGGTTCATTCGCATGCAAGACAGATGCCTTATCTGCTGTAATTTCTCTCTGACCCTCTTCTATTCTTGGCACCAAGTTGTTGATCTCAGTTAAGTATGTTCTCTCCTTCAGTTGTTTTTTTTTTTAAGTTTGAAGCTTGGCATTGCTCTGCCATGAATGCTAGAATTCACCAGTGAGGCCATGTGGTCCTGGGCTTTTTGTTGTTGCTGGGAGGTTTTTGAATGCTGCTTCAATCTCCTTAGTTGTTAGTATTCTGTTCAGGTTTTTTATTTCCTCATGGTTCTTTCCTGGGATGAGCCCTGTTTCTAGTTTTCTAGTTTATTTCATTTAGTTTACACAGTATATTGGTATAAAACTGTTTCTACTACTGTCTTCATATACTCCTGTCTTATATAATCACTTTTATTTTGATAAGAGTAGTAATGTTTCCACTTTATTCTGATTTTAGTAATTTAGCAGCCCCTCTTTTTCAGCAAAGTATTAATACATTATCTGTATATATTGCTTGTCCAAAAGCAGGTTAATGTGACTTTCTCAACTTTTTTGCTTGTGTGGTAAAAGCAATCAGTAAATAAAAGCATTTTTTATTATGGAAAATTAAAAGCATCTAATAGAAACAAAAGAGATCAAAATGATAAGTGATACTGGCAGATCTTAGATTAGTTCTTAGTACTGAGGAGAGCCTGAAGGTAGGGGAAGGTTCCTAAATGCCAGAGATTGAAGCATCCTCACAGGGACTGAGGTGGCAGTGGCACAGTGAGCATCGTCTGGGATCAGAGAGAGCTCTCTAATGCTTGACTTTTTTGTTGAGTAGTGCAGTGGTCAAGAGCATTGGCCACATATGGGTCATTGTGGTGGTTTTTATCAAGCTCTATTCATCTATGGCTTGTAAACGCCATAGTTCTTAATAATCTAAACCAAAATGATTGGGGAAGAAACTGGAAACATTCACTGGACAGTCTTTCCAGATATTAGAGGAAATGACAGGGGTTCGATGTCCAGTCCGACTTACATGTGGAAAAATAAAACCTCAAATGTGACTGACAGTGCTAGAATTTAATATCCATGAAGTGTTCTGATGAAACAGGGCTTTCTTTCCCAAACCATACTTGTTTCATCAAAGACAGTCAGAATAGAATCAATGATTGTAAAATAAGCTTGGTTTTTAAAAACTTTTTGCTTGTTATAAAAGTGCAGCAATAATAGTGTGATTAACTCATAAGTAAGCTTTGCTGCAGCTTTTTTCATAAAGAACCTCGAATTGAGGTTTTAGCCTGCCTGGACTCTTGAGTATGTAAATATGTAGATATCAAAGTTTTTAAAATGGTCAGGTTAAAGATTTAATGTTCATTAAATGTGATTATTGAAAAGCTGGTTATAGTATTTTAAGATATCAATCATATTTTCTTATGGTATCAACTGTCTAGGAGTTTTCTAGAATTCATAAAGTATTTCATCTTTCATCTATATAGCTACAACAAAAAAACTTTTGAATGACATGTGTTGGTACACTGTGTATTAAACAAGGCTCCAGTGCAATTTAACATTCCATAGGAACCTAATTTGTATCTTTATTTGCACAAGAGAGGACAGTTCTATAGGATTCCCAGGATCCTTCTGGAAAAAAATATCTCATAGTAACTGAAGTAATTTAGACTGATTTGGAGATATTTTGTCAAAGGTACCAAAACATTATAAAACAAAATGGTTATTATGAATTAATGATTATTTAATCAAGTAATAAAATTAGCAATATATATATAGAAGCTTTCATAATTACAAAGTGTTTTGTTCTTTTTAAAAATCACAAAGACTCAGTTTACTTAGATAATGAGATTAGATAGAGAACATGAAGTATGAAATCCTTGCTTTCTAGGGGGATTCCTTCAGAGAGAAAAGAAATTTACACTGTCTTATCCAGAGTAAACCAGAATTTGTGGCAGTTTGTCTTTTCAGTAGTTTAAAGAAAAATCAAAGTTTACCTATATATGCATTATAGGCATTAATAAAGTTTTTTATTTTCTTTTTATTTTTTAATTGAATCACTGTGAGACAGTTACAGAGCTGCAAAAGTTTCAGTTATAAAATGTTCCCACTCTTCTCCATTCACTTGTGTACATTTCCTACCACCAGTGTATCCCGTTACCCTCCCCCTTCCTTTCTACTTCTCTCTGTGGAAGAGAGGATGACCATATGAGATGCTGGGGATCCAACTGGGTCTGCTGCATGCAAGGCAAACACTCTACCTGCTGTAATATTCCTTCTGCTCTCAAACACGCAGTTCTTATTCAGAGTAATCATTTCCCACTATCTTTGTCATAGTGATTGCTTCTCCATCTCAACTGCCTTTTCCTCCAGCACTTAAGGCAGGCTTCAAACCAAGAACCAATGCTCCCAACCCTTCTTTCTACTGTCGTTGACTATTAGTCTTACATTCTGTTTTGGTTGTTTAATTTTTTACATATATCCTACAAATGAGTGTAGTCATTCCGTGTCTGTCCCTCTCTGTCTGACTCATTTCACTCAGCATGATACTCTCCATATCTATCCATTTACAAACTAATTTCATTTTGTTCTAATAGCTGTATAGCAATGTATAGATGTGCCATCGAAAAGAATAAGAACAACTGGTGCTGGTGTTGACGTAAGGAGAAAGGGACTCTCCTTGACTGTTGGTGGGAATGCCAACTGGTCCAGCCTTTTTGGAAAAACAATACGGACATTGCTCAAAAAGCTAGAAATTGAACTTTCATATGACCTGGCAATACCATTCTGGAAATGTATTCCAGAGCCCCCAAAACACACAACAGAAATGCCATCTACACTGCTAAGTTCATTTGCAGCACTGTTCACAATAGCCAGAACCTGGAAACAACCTGAGTGCCCGAGAACAGACAACTGGTCATAGCAGCATTTTTAATAGGAAAAACAACATCACAGCAGACCAAGCTGGGAAGCACTTCTATCCAGCAGTGCCCAGAACTGGTTAAATGGATCATGGTACATCTTTTTAAGAGGAAAGCATTGTTTTTAAAACTCACTTGACCAAATTACCGAATGAATTAGGATAGATTGATAAGAAAAGCTATGAAACAAATTCAGAGTAAAAGCAAGGAATGGTATACTCTGGGAGTTAAATTTCCATTAGTGGCTTTTAAAGAATTAAAACAGTATGTAAAACTGGAGCAAGGAATGGAGCACTGTTACCTTTGGTGAGCCTTCAGTGTCTGGACTGTGAGAGGACGTGGACTCTTTTCACTATATTCATTGCACATGCAGTTTTCAGAATAAGAACCAATAAGTTTAGATTTTATGTGCATTAATTCTATTTTTTCTTGGACTTTTTCAGATTTCTCTTGCAGTTTGTTTTGTCCTGATGTTTGGAAACTCAATGTTATTAACTTCTTATTATGCTTCCTCTTTAATAGTTATTTGGGTAAGTTTTCTTTAAGTATGTAGATGGGAAGCTAATGGCTTATCGGTTTCTTTATCACTGACTTGAATTCATGAAAGATTTTCTACAAGAACTTTCTCAAGAACATTATTAACTACATCTGATTGTGACAGTGGATTCCAGTACTCACTCTCAGATAAGAAAATAACAAATGAAGCTAATTCTGGAAAACAGCACTTTGTCTTGCAAGTTCTAATCTCAAGAAATTATTCTCTGTTTAAAGTGAGTGTGCTTTCCTAAAGCTGTTTCCTGAGTATAAGATTAACCTCATAGATTAGCTGGGAATGTACTGGTTTTGAAGAATCCTTTCAGTTACTTATTTTGACCTTGATTTCTAGAACCTGTAACAAACTTTCCCATTTCTTTGTCCTGTTTTGTAAATAGTAGTTACTTAAGAGTCCATTCTGCAAAATTATGCTGCTTCCCAAGCTGGCCACAACTGTTTTCCGGTTATGTGACTCAACTAAAACTAGTCTGAAAAAGTAGCAATTAGCAGGTGATGAAGCTGTTTTCAAGTGAGAGAAAACCATTTCTGAGCTACTGTGCTCTGAGAGTAGTAAGCATAGTTTGTGTAAGGAGTGGATTCTGTTTTTAATAAGGAAATGTGACAGATGTACTACTGTATTTAACACTTGGAGACGGTCAAGCCTATCATTACTCAAGTTAAAATAACAACTCTACTTCCAGGGACAGGGAAGCCAAAAGATTACATATCACTAAAAACTGATAAAAATACATTTTTGTAGGAAATGTAGATGCAGGTGGATACCTACAGTGTTAGTTGTTTACGAGGTTCTTGGCACTTCATGTGTGTGTTAAGTAGAAATTAAGCTTGTTTCTGTATATGCCATTTATTTTGATCTATAAGCAAAAGCAATATCAACAATTTACAGAATATAGTGTAGCCATGCATATTTAACTATAAACATTTTCATCTCCTTGATTTCAACCACAATCTTAGCATATTTTAAATTACGTTCAAAATATTCATTTCTCAAATATCAGAAATTTCTGGAAAGAATGTGGGTTCACTTTCTATGTTTTGATTTCTAAATATATTTTTTGCCAAATTAGAAGTAGATTTCTCTCACAGTAGGTACTACATTTTGAAATGCACCTGAAAAAGATATGAGATTTGATAGAGAAGTTAGTTTAGTTGATAGATTAGAAACTTTTCGTGGCTTATTTTCAGAGTCAGTCATAGTTCAATAAATGCAACAAATTTATATGACTTTTTTAAAACTCCAAAATTATTATATACATCTTGGTTCATAGAAAATTATATGGTGATTTTTTTTCAACTTTGAAAAATTGCTTACCTGATCTCTTTTGATAAAATAGTATTGCTGATATTTGTCAGTGAGCCTGTGATGGTTCCTCTGTAGAACAGTCATGGTAAGCTTGCCGTCCAGACTCTTGGGTTTTATTATATAGATGTGATTTTTGATCTTTGGATTTATATTTGGGGTATTAACTGTGTGCTATTTTATTTTCTCCATATAGAGTATACTGGCAATGAAACCACATTTCCTGAAAATAAATGTATCTGAACTTAGTTTATGGGTAAGAATCAATCTATTTTAATGCATATGTTTCCCTCTCTAAAATATATCATTTGTTTTATGTTTTACTTTTAAGGAAATGATCTATGTAACATAAGGGTTCTTACAGTTTTACAACATGTTTGAGCTCATTTTTAATGTGCTAAATTATCCTTTTATGAAGCAAGTTAATAATAATATTGGATAAGTAGGTAAAGAACTCCAATGCTGTTTATTTTATTAACCCATATTTTTCCCTGAGAAGCAGTGCATGTGAAGGAATTGTTAATAGAAGAGGAATTTCACTGAAACTACTAAATAAATCTCCTATGAAAATTGTTATCTCTATAGTAAGATTGTATATATCTTTTTATTGTTCAGTGTTATCTCCTCGATTTTTTTTCTATTAGTACTCCTTATTTTCATTTCAGTTGCAGTTTTTAGCATATTTTCCTTCGATACGGAGATATTTGTGTCTTAGATGTTTTAAGGGATTTCATTTTCCATCGTGAACCATCTACAGAATATTTGCATGAGGCATCAGTTTATTTTTATTTGTTTATTTTAGGTTATCCAGGGATGTTTTTGGTTGTTTGGAACTGTTATACTCAAGTATTTGACATCTAAACTCTTTGGCATTGCAGATGATGTAAGTGCATTTTGCTTATTCTTGAAAGACTGAAAAAATTAAGAATGAATTACTTGCATTTTTGAAGTTTTGCTATTGTATTCTAAGTTGAAGTCTATCATTAGTATCTTTAATTATTGCTCTAATAGGAAATAATGTAACTATATGTTTGGTGTCTATTTTTCAAATTAATTCCTTAACATAAGTCACTTATTCTGTTGATAAAGATATTCATGTATCAAAAAGATTAAAAAATTTCAAATCAAAAGTGCTCTAGAAGCTGAAGCATGGATTTTAAGATCTACTTAGCCAATTGGGGCTTCTTCAGTAATCCTCTTGTAATAAAGAATAACTTCATTTTTAGCACCTCTGAAATGAAAGACCATAGTAAATTTTTCCCCCTTTGTCCCACACCCAGTGGGTGATGCTCAGGGCTCTGTGCTCAGGAATTAACACCTGACAGTGTTCAGAGAACCATATAGGATCAAATCTGAGTCAGCCACATGTAAGGCAAACACCTTCCCACTGTACTATCGTTCTGGCCCCATAAAGTCACATTTGTTTTCTCTCAGTTCTGTCAAGACTTACAAAAATCCATACTTGTGAAAGATTTATTTACAGGCCTTCACAGGTAATTTAATCCAAGTTAACCCTGTTAAGAGAAATTTTTTTAGTGAATGAATTCTCCTACTTTCCTTTTGGTCAATTTCTAGAACCCCGTGTGGGGTTATTTTTAACAGTTTTGTTCAGGTTTATAGCTGTGAGGAATTAGATCTCTTAGTCTTTCTCCACCATATCTACCTATAAGTTCTGATATTAAGTAATTTCCATATGTTTCTAGCCAGGGTTTCTTAACATCACTTAACTTGTGTGTGTGTGTGTGTGTGTGTGTGTGTGTGTGTGTGTTTCCCTTTATATTGCTGGATTTGGTTAACTAATATTCCTAAGGACTTTTGTTTGTGTTCATGAGAATAATAGTGGGTGATTATTTCTCTTTTAGATGTTTGGTAGAATCTGACTGGGTCAGATGCCCTCAAATCCTGGGTTTACTGAAACATTTTCTACAATTAATCACATTCTTAGGGAAGTTCTTTGATAGTTTTTAATCTTTATGGAAACATTCATTTCATCTGTATCATTAAATGGGTCATGTTTGTTTTTTTTATTACTGTAGGATTCAGTGAAAGTTCCTGCTGAGATTTTTGCTCTATGTGTAAAGTAGTCTTAAAATTCTTAAATTGATTCTTCTGTTTTACCAGGGGAGATATTTTCATTTAAGCATATGTGTCTTACAAATCGACCGCCTTTACCGAGCAGTCAGAACCTTCCTTTACAAACCTGTATGTCCCAGAGACGAGGTGTGACGCGCAGGTTTCCCTTTCCCTTGGCCCCCCCTTTTGAGACTTCTAACAAGTTTCACAGTTCAGAATTTGAATTGATCTGTTCTGTTCTTTTATTTAATTTTCCTTATTTGGATTTTTCAATCTGATCAGACTTGCATAGCCAGGTGCCCTTTATATATACTTGCTTCTGCTGTTTTCCTCATTTCTTTCATCTGATTCTATTAGCATTATTCTGATTGGTTGAAGGAAATTGCTTCACTCAATATTTTCAGCCTCCCATATTCTGATAGATGCAATTTAAACTATAAATTTTGCCTGAGTAGTACTTTCTTACATATCTCAAAATGAACTATTTTGTGATTTTCTTTTTTAACATAGAAGTAATTAAGTTTCTTTTTTTTTAAATCACTTAGAGCTATATTGATAGTGAAGCTGATATAAGGCACTCTCTTACTTTTGATGGGCCTACATTTGATCCCCAGCCCCACATACGTTTCCCTGAGCCCAGTCGTGAGTATACTCAGGTATAAGCCTGAGTACAGCTGGGTGTGGCCTCTAAAACAAAATAAAAATATAAGTTATGTAGTTCCTATTCCAAAGAATTTTAAACAGCCACTAATTCCCATTTACAATTTTTGTTCCTAATTTGAAAACATATCATATCATATTATACTGTTATATTGTATCACATTTTATGTTTTATTTTATTATATTTTATTTATTATATAATATATTATAATATATTATGTTTAATGTAATATTATATTATATATTATAATATTATAATATAATATATAATACAGACATGGGGCAGAGCTGCTACTGGCTCTCACTGTGCCCAGCTGCTCATTAGGTGCCGGGAGGGATGGCAGGTTCTAGCCCTGGCCCGCCACCCCAGCAGAGCCTCACAACAAGCCAGACGACTCCCCACTCCATGAGGACCTCCATTTTCCACATCCGGACTTCCCCCTCGTCAGAACTCCACCCAGCAGACCAGCCTATCATAGCCTGGCTTGCGTGGCATAGCGGCCACATGGTTCATCAATAAATGCTGGATATACTACAAGAGTATGCTACCTGCACGGCAGAGCCTGGCAATCTACCCGTGCCGTATTTGATATGCCAGATACCAGTAACAATTATAGACCTCATTCCCACGATCTGATGGAGTGGTTTGAGGTTCTTTATGTTCCTGGAGCAAGCAGGTGCCCTTGGGCTCTACTTGCATGAGACAGGTCATATGGACATGTTACTGGTGCCCGCTCGAGCAAATCGGACGATGAACGGGAAGACAGTGATACAGTGACAGTGAATATAAAATAATAAATATAATAAATATAATTAATATAATATAAGAATAGTGCAGAGAAGCGATAAAAGAAGACCTCAAAGACAGAAGAGCAGAAATACTGGAAGATGCCAAAGGTGAAACATCACTAACAAAGCAACTAGAAGAAAGAATAAACATATGGGACTACATGAAACTAAAAAGCTTCTGCACCTCAAAAGAAACAGTGACTAAGATACAAAAGCAGTCCACAGAATGGGAAAGAATATTCACCCAGTACCCGTCTGATAAGGGGTTAATATCCAGGATCTATCAGGCACTGGTAGAACTTTACAAGAAGAAAACAAACAACCCCATCAAAAAATGGGGAGAAGAAATGAACAGAAACTTCAGCAAGGAAGAAATTCGAATGGCCAAAAACATATGAAAAAATGCTCATCATCACTAATCATCAGAGAGATGCAAATCAAAACAACAATGAGATACCACTTTACACCACAGAGACTGGCACATATTCAAAAGAGCAAGAACAACAAGTGCTGGCGTGGATGTGGGGGAAAAGGGGACACTCATCCATTGTTGGTGGGAATGCCGGCTGGTACAGCCTTTCTGGAAAACAATATGGACTTTCCTCCAAAGACTAGAAATCGAACTCCCATTTGACCCAGCCATACCACTCCTGGGAATCTACTCTGGGAAACCAAAAATACGCAGCGGAAACACCATCCCTACTTTTATGTTCATAGCAGCATTATTCACAATAGCCAGAATCTGGAAGCAACCAGAGTGCCCGAAAATCGATGACTGGATAAAGAAGCTCTGGTACATCTACACAATGGAATACTATGCAGCTGTTAGGAAAAATGAAGTTATAAAATTTGCCTATAAATGGATGGACATGGAGAAGATTATGTTGAGTGAAATTAGCCAGAAGGAGAGAGACAGATACAGAATGACTGCATTTATTTGCATGGCATAAATATATATTACATATTATGATACCAGTATCCAAGGTCAAGTGAAACATATATCAGGAGGTCTTGTCAACGGTGGAAATTATCACAAACGTGTGGGAGTCAGAGGTTAGGTAAGACAGAAAATGGAATAGGGTGCTAATAATTGTCGAGGGTACTAGTGCCAACCTGGAACTGAGCATTAAATAGAGGCAGGGGGATTCACATGACAACCTTTTAATGTATGTTCTGTAATCCATAGTCTGAGGGGAAGGAAAAGAGAAAGAGAGAGAAAGGGAAAGAAATAAAGAACCTGCCATGGAGGTGGGCTGGGGAAGGGGAGGGAACCGGGGATGTTGGTGGTGGGAGATGGGCACTGGTGGAGGGACGGGTGCTGGAACACTGTATGACCAAAACCCAAACATGAACTTTTTAATTGTATATCTTTTGTTTGTATATCTCACGGTGGTATAATAAAAATATTTAAAAAAAAAAATAACAGCAACAGGGGGTGGACGGTACAAGATGATGACAGGCTTTTTTTTTTCTGCTTTTCAGGCCACACCACACTCTGTGCCAAGGTTCACTCCTGGTAGGCGTTGGGGAACCATATGGGAAGCCTGGGATTGAACTCGTATGTGCTTTAAGCAAAGCAAACACCCTGCTCACTGTACTATCACTCTGGCACCACAAACAGATCCTTGGTCCTGAATTATAGAGATGAGAATGCCAGGGAAAGAGCAGCATGGGTTGGGATGGAGGGAATGAGGAGGGGACTAGCAATAACTTAAGGACACTGATCAAGAATCATAGACATTTCAGTGGTAGAGGTTACACTTTATACATCAAAATTATCAGAATCCACACCATTACAAGCATGTGACCCAAGCCATAGTAAGAAAATATTTTTAGTGAGTTTGCTAAAGAGTGGGGTGGGGAGAGGGCCATTGGCGAAGGGACGTTGGCACTGATGGTGAGTTTGGAATTGGAACATTGAATGTCCAACATTTTGTTATTAAGAGCTTTGTCATTGAATATAGGCAAAAGGATATACATGTTAACTTCTAAATGTATGTATTGCAAGCCACAATGTATAAAGAAGGAAGAGAAAGAGAGGGGGACTGGAGGCGATAGTAGTGGGTAGGGCTTTTGCCTTGCACAGCCAATCCCAGTTCAGTCCCCAGAATCCCATATGGTCCCCTGAGCACTGCCAGGCGCAATTCCTGAATGCAGAGCCCGGGTAACCCCTGAGCATCACCGGGTGTGACCCAAAAGAAAAAGAAAAAGAAAAGAGAAAGAAAAAGAGATACAGAGCCTACATAGAGGCAGGCTGGGGGGAGAGGGAGGGATTGGGGACATTGGTGGTGGGAAATGTATACTGGTGGAGGGATCAGTGCTGGAACACTGATAACCAAACATTCAGTCATAACTGAAAACCAAACATGAACATTTGTAATTGTATAACTCACTGTGGTAAAATAAAATATTTTTTAAAAAGAGCTTTGTACATCACAGTATCTCAATAAAATACTTTTTCAGAAAAAAAAAGAAAAGAAATACTGGAAGATGCAGCAGAAGCCGGGAAAAGCATTCGCACTGCCCGCCTGTCCTTTGCCAACTATAAGACCAAGATGACTGCCCTCCGACGCCCTGATGGATCTATCACATCTTCGAGAAAGGCAATGGAGAAGATTATCCAGGACTTCTACTCAAATCTCTTTTGATAGCCATGTCCACCTGCCCACATACCAAATTCCACAGGATGGATATGTCATCCCCAACCTTCTCCCTTCTGAAATCTGACATGCCATCTCGTCAGTAAAGAAGGGAACAGCACCAGGCCCAGATAAAGTCAGACCCGAACACCTGAAGAATCTGCCGTCGGTACTCATCAATACACTAGCTCGGCTCTTCACACGCTACCTGTCCGAATGCAAGGTGCCCTCCCAATGGAAAACCAGCATGACAGTTCTACTGTTCAAGAAGGGAGACATTCACGACATCAGCAACTACCGCCCCATCTGCCTGTTGTCTGTCATCTACAAGCTGTTTACACGAGTCATCCTGAACAGGATTAGCAGAACACTAGATGAAGGACAACCATGCGAGCAAGCAGGCTTCGGAAAGGATTCAGCACAATCGACCATATCCACACGGTAACCAAGCTCATTGAGGTTTGTAGGGAGTACAAGATGCCGCTCTGTCTCACGTTCATTGATTTACAGAAAGCCTTTGATTCTGTGGAGACTGAAGCAGTCATTGAAGCCCTAGCCAAACAGGGTGTTCAAACCCAATACATCAAGATTCTTCAGTGAGCTGTATTGCGGATTCACCACCAGGATCTCACCATTCTACAAAGAAGTGATCATTAATGTGAAAGAGGGGGTTCAACAGGGTGATACCATTTCACCAAAACTCTTCAGCGCCACCCTCGAGAACATCGTGCAACAATTAGAATGGGAAGGAATGGGAGTGAAGATAGATGGTCGGCAACTACACCACCTTCGCGCTGATGACATCGTTCTAATAACACCAAACATTAGTCAAGCGGCACAAATGCTGGCTGACTTCGACCGAGAATGTGGAAAGATAGGTCTACAGCTGAATCTAAAGAAAACTATGTTCATGAAGAATGAACTAGTTCCAGAGGCCCCATTCACTCTCAATGGAACAAACATCTCTGAATGCAACAGTTATGTGTACCTAGGTCGAGAAATCAACATGATGAGCGACCTAAAACCTGAGCAGCGCAGGAGGAAGAGAGCCGCATGGAATGCCTTCAAAGGCATCGAAGAAATAGCTAAAAGGACCAAAAACCTCCAGGCTCCGGGCACATCTCTTTGACTCCACCGTTCTCCCTGCATTAACATACGCCTCAGAGACCTGGGCCCTACGAAAGCAGAGGATGAGAATGCTATTCGGGTCTCCCAGAGAGGAATTGAAAGAGCTATGCTTGGAATATCACGCCTCACTCAAGTGAGAGAAGGGAATCCAGAGTTCTGACCTCCATCGCTATTCCAGAATCAGGGATGCTGTCTCATTTGCCAAGGCATCGAAAATCAGATAGGCTGGACATGTAATGTGATTTGGAGACAACCGCTGGACTAGAGCCATTACCGACTGGATCCCACGGGATGTCAAAACATCACGTGGGCGCCCACCTACAAGATGGTCAGACTTCCTTGTAAAAACCCTGAAGGAAGGCGTTTTGAGGCTCTTCATATTCCTGAATCAACCAGATGCCATTGGGCTACATTGGCACGTGATAGGGTCCAATGGAAATGTTACTGCGCCGCTCGAGCAAATCGATGAATAACGGGATTCAAGTGTTCAAGTGATCAATATAATATAATAAATATAATATAAAGGACATATATTATGTTCTTTGAAAATGTGTTAGGAAATGTAAACACTTGAAAAAGGACTTTATTTTTAGGGTGAGCAGGTGTGGTATCTGAAGGTTGAGGTGCATACCTTGCATGTGCAAAGGCACGAGTTTGATGCCAGGGACCCACACACTGAACTGTCAGGCCTGTTTTGCTGGGCTCCAATGTCCTGGGTAACCTTCAGATCCCTCACACTTTTAGGAGGCCAAAGAAGAAGAGACAGATGAAAGGAAAATAGCTGTGTTTGAGGAGGCTGTGTAAGAGGCTTGGTGTGGCTTAGAGGTAGCCTATGCCTCCCATGCTGTTGCCCAGCCCTGCAGAAGCATTTAAATGTCAGAAAGTGAGGTGTAATCTTTCTCTGTGAATGTTTATTCTCTGTATCTTTTTATTTTATTCAGTTGTTATGTTAGCGTTTGTCTGCATTTTCTGTTTGAATCTAGATAACAGTATTACAATTTCCAGTGAATGCAGTCAGCTTGACAGTTTCTTCGTGCAGTTTTCCCAGCTCTTGTATATCATTTGAATCTATACTGCTCACTGCAAATATGTTCATGACGTGTATTATCTTGCTTAATGTTTCAGTTCTCTGGTATTATAGTCATTTGTCATATCCTGTGTATATAATTATTGCTTGTATTCAGTTTTGTGAGACATCAGAATTGCTAAAGCTAAATCTCTTTTTAAAGTATATTTGATATATCTTGTCTAGTTTTACCTTTCTGATTAGTTTTTAAGTATCTCTTTTATAGAAGTTAATTTTGAATTTTTTTCTTTTTTTCACTGAATCACTGTGAGATACACAGTTACAGAGATGTTCATGCTGGGTTTCAGACATAAGTGTTCCACACCTGTCCCTCCACCGGTTTGCATTTCCCACCCCCCCAGTTTCCCTCCAGCACCCATCCCCCTTGCCTAAAGGCACTTTCCTTCTCTCTCTCTCTCTCTCTCTCTCTCTCTCTCTCTCTCTCTCTTTTTCTCTCTCTCTTCATTTTTGAATTTTTCTTATGAGTCCTGTTTAATTATCTGTCCTTTAATTAGTGTAATAAAATTCCTTGTAACAATGATTTTTATATTTAGGACTTATTTCCTCCATGTTGAGTTTCCAATGTTTTTACTTGCTTTCAAAGACTTCTTTATTTTTTTAGGGTCACACTTGGCTGTGCTCCAGGGCTTATTCCTAGCTCTGCCCTCAGGAATCACTACTGGTGGGCTCAGGGAAACTTATGAGATGCAGAATAGATGAGGGAATGTGAGAACTTGATATTAGTTACAAAGTCCTCTACAGTTCAAAATGTCTTTCCCAGTAATCTAGATGCATCACTTCTTTTCTTGACTTCCTGCATATTTTCCCTTTAAGATTGGCATCCGTATCCATCTGCAGATCCACCGCTCCGGGGGTTGAGCAAAAGTGAATTGGTGTAGTGTATCTTAGGAGCAAAGAAGTGCAGCCTCAGTCTTTGGTTAGCCCATAAGCGTTGGTGGGAGCCCGCAAGACTAGGATGTGCCAGGGCACAGCATTTTCCCCCTTGGCAGAGGCCAGCCTTATGTGGGACAGCACTGTCAGAGCAGAATGTGTCTTTATAATACAGGACACCAGCTAATGCCAGCTCCTCTGTCTTCACTAGGCTCACATCGGCAACTTACTAACATCAAAATTCTTCAGTTACAAGGATTTTTGATACTTTACTGTATACATGTGCAGCAGAGTTTGACTTCATGGAAAGGAGGTAAGATGTGATTTCTAGTTTTTCTCCCTTACATTTCCAGCTGTCCTTTTTTGTAACTCATTGCTCTTATTTTGCCAGTCTCTGCTCTCTGCTGCTGTTGTCTTGATTTTAAGAAACAAAGAAAATCAGCAGTTTAGAGGAAGATGTGTTCCTATTAACATTAGTTCATCTCCCTGAAACACGGACTTCTCTCGGTGTGATAATTTAGACGCATGTATTCAGCCAAGCAATGGCTTTTTGGATGAATAAACACAGAGGCATGTCAAGTTGCCTCTTTTCAGAGAAAGCATTAATTCAGCGAAGCACTCGAGCTCTTACATTTCCACTCACTTTGTGGTTGTCTGAATGATCTCATTGCTCTGAAATAAGAATGAGTACACTGGAGTGTATGTTTTCATTCAAGAACATTTTTATTCTAAAACTATTTAGACATGTGGAAGAGAACCAGAGAGCAGTTTAGTGGGTTGTAAGACCAAAGTGTGTGATACCGCTTGATGTTCTTAAACAAGTGATGCTCATTCTTTCTGGCATAGTTTTACTGATTTCTAAGAATATGCTACAAACATCTATTGCTATGAACATATATTATAAGGACAAAACCAGCTACTTTGTCAAGTGTTGACATTTTAGTTATATAGAGCGATATTTTTGCAGTATTTTATGAGCTGGTGCAGTATTTTATGGGCTGGTCTGGTCCACAAATGGGCATATGCTGATACCACTTATGGAACACAATTTACTATGTTTTATTACCTGAAACACATTCCCTCACAGGTGTGTGTGTGTGTGTGTGTGTGTGTGTGTGTACAGTAAACTAGCTACAGTGCTCTCCAGTACTCATATCCCCACCCACCCTCCACCCACCCCCCACCCCCCCCCCCCTCCCCCGTTCAGTCGGGCCAAGTCCTGAGTAAAGGCCAGTGAGTACTACTGCATCACACTACGCCCTTACAGCCAGGCGTCCTAGCTACGCGTGTCCAGGAGAGGGACTGATCATTCCAGCACTCCTCATTCAATCATTTCTTGTTTGCCTGTGATGACTGAGGACAGGTGAGAGGAGGTGGCAGCGTTGCACCTGTAGAAAACATCCGCAAAAGCGGGAATAGACGGTTCTGGATAGATCTGAGTGCAGGATTCGAGTATGTGCATGTCCTCAATGTGGTATGAATAAAGAAGTGAGAGTCCTAAGGAAGAACTCATGGACGGTGATCCCCAAGTCTTTACTGGCTCAATATAACTCTTTGTCCTAAAATGTTTGGCTCCTCTATGTTGCTTTGAAGAACTTAAATACATTTCTCCAGAAAGTGTTGTCAGTCCTCTGACAACAATAAATTCTAATAATTTATTTAGAAAATAAAAAATTGAAACATAATTTTCAAACTGTTCTGTTAAATTTTGTTAAAGATACTGAAATACATTTTAACATGGTGCTTTTTTTTTTAAGGTAAATGCCTATATTTTATAGCTAGTCTTACATTGGTTGTTGGAAATGATTAGCAAATGGCAACTTATTTAAACAGTGAAATTTAAGTTTAGTCCATATTAATTTTGCTTTAAATTTTGCATATAAAATTTAAAAAGTATATTAAGATACTATAAAATTTAGAAAATAGAAATAGGTTTTAAAATAACTAAGTACTGAGGCTGGAAAGATAGTACATCAAGTATGGTGCTTGCCTTGTATGTGTCTGACCAAGGTTCAATTCCTGACATGCTATATGGTTCCCAGAGCACCACCAGGGAGTAAATCCTGAGTGCAGAACCCAAGTGTTGCCTGAGCATTGCTAGGTGTGACCCCCAAAACTGAGAAAGGATATCAAAGAGCTAAGTACTGTGTAAATTTTTTGTAAAAGTAAATCGTAAAGTTTTAAAAAAAAATCTTAAATAGACTCATTTTATGGAATTATCAAAATGTATGCAATGGACAATCAAAAAAATTACTCAGGCCCTTAAGAATTAAGATATTGGTGTATTTAATATGTTAGAAACAAAAGTTCTCTTTATAATCATATGCAGAAAAGCATATATTAATGGAGTGAAAATAAAGGGTTATTTTTAGAGGAATGTATTCATGGTAAGCAAATTTATTGTAATTTAATATTGTAAACTCAGAGTAATTTAAGATTGTGACTTAGATTCTTGAGAGATACATCTCATTAGAATTTGTAGGACTTTGTTACTACTTTTTCCATTTTACTAAAGGAAAAGTAAATTTTGTCCATTTTATAAATATTCGTCATGTGTGTGAAATAAGTAATGTTTTTTTATTCTCTAGTTATGGATTAATCTAATTCCATTGGAAGGAGTATTCACTTTATTTTTTAATTTATTATTTATTTATTTATTTATTTATTTATTTATTTATTTATTTATTTATTTATTTGCTTTTTGGGTCACACCCGATGATGCTCAGGATACTCCTGGCTCTTTGCTCAGGAATTACTCCTGGCAGTGCTCAGGGACCATATGGGATGCCAGGTCGAGACCCTTTCTCCATGTGCAGGTCAAATGCCCTACCCCCTGTGCTATCACTCCGGCCCAGGAGTATTCACTTTAGAAGTTGAGCATTCTAGTCAGAAACCAGCAGGCGTGAACAGTAATCTCTGCTCACATATCACACTCATGTCTGGGAGCAGTATTTGTTAGTGTTTTTTGGCTTAGTTATTTGGGAAAATTTGTTTCTGTGGAAATGCATCTTCAGTTTTTATGATGAGGTATAGGCTCTACATGAGTTACTATTATTTTCCATGTTTTCTTTTAAAACTTAAATCAGGTTGGGGCTGAAGTGATAGTACAGTGGGTAGGACACTTGCCTTGCAGGGGACCAACACAGATTTGATCCCTGGCATCCAATGTGTTCCCTTGAACAATACTGGGTATGGCTCCCAAATTAAACCTGGTAATTATTTGAAATTACATTATATCTGTTTCAAATAGCATTTTCTCTATTGAAATGTTTTCTGATTTTCAGACTCCACTGCGGTATACAAAGACATTATTGCTTCCAGTTGTCCTTGCTGTGTTTATTGCAATTGTTAGAAAGGTATGTCTGTCCATTGTGAGCTCTTTCTTATAGCAAGACATTTTCTTGTTTCCACATAGTTGATGTGTATAATAGGCCACATGTTAGTGTGACAGCATGATTTAACAAGCTATTTATGTGTTCTCTTGGTTATCATTTTTATAATATTTACAAGTCTTAAAAATACTCTGAGCAAAATTAACACAGTAAAAGAATGATTCGGGTCTTAGAGCTATTTTGAAATAGCTACTGTTTCCTAGTATTAGGGAAAATGATCTGTGATCGAATCGTTTTGCTTTTAAAATTGTTTTTGAGTAGCTTTTACCTGGTATATAACATTTCTATAAAATACTTTATATGTAACTTTCTAAAAACTCACTCTGACTAGTATTATATCTATTAATAAGAAAATGAGAGTATTAACAATGTATTCCTAAGTTTGATAAAAATAGATTTCAAGTTTTCTTTGATAGTGATCTTCCTACCCCAGTATTTTCATACCAAGGGAGTTTCAGACTTTAGAAAAAAGAAGATGGATGATAATTCTCTTTTTTTAAGAGTTGGTGAAATATAATGACAAGTATTTTTAGGATGAATTTGCATTAATCCATATCTGAAAAACATAAGATGGACATAAAAGTTACTTGGTTTTGTAACTAGCTTTTTCTGTATTAACACAATATTGTGTAATGATAGAATATTCTAAATTATAACTATCATTCATATTCTTTTATTCCAACTCTGCTTGGAAGTCTCCCAAAAGCATTGTATACACATTACTTCAGTTGGTTGCGTGATACTGCAATGGAGTACAGATGTCCTGATCCCATCAGACAGAAGCAGTGTTGGAAGATCAGAGAGGCTGTTCCAGTCTCACCTCATATCCATAGAGAGCGGGGGATAGGACTCGGACACTCCACGGGCTCTGTATGGCTTTTTTAGCTTTCTCCTCAACTGGCTATGCTCACAATCTACCTAATCATTGGTGGTTTCTTCTCAGTGCCACTCTGTGCTTTCTTTGCACTTTGCATACTGTGCATGGATATGCAACTATTAGGAAGAAAGAAAATGCTAGAGAGTGGCAGTCAGTAGGCATTGAGAAGATTGTCACCTTGACGGCTGAATATAATGAAAATAGGAGGTCAGGTTGAAGAAGCTGATATGTGATTTAAAGAAGAAACATTTTAGATGAAGAAATTGTTTTCAAACATTGTGAGTCTTGTACTTAAAAATCGTATTTCATAGCCAGGAAGATAGCTCAGAAGGGCTGGGTCCTAGGCATACAGAGGACCTGGGCTGGGTCCCCAGCACTGCATGGTCCTCTGAGCACTGGGCCAAGTAGCCATCGAGCTGCTTGCCACCACCAGAGTGTCCCACATGACAGCCCCGCCCTGCCCTTTAAAATTAGACCATACTCCTTATGGGCTTTATGGGTGATTTTAGGATCAGAATAGCATTGGAAGATTCTTCAAGGAGCTGGGTCATATTCTGTCTACAGTGTATACTGGGACAGGGGTTCTGATGAGACCACTCCAGTTACTGCTGAGTAGGTGCAGCTGGTCGGTGCATTAGTCTCTGAGCCACGTCTCTAGTTGTGTGTTTCTGGCTAAGGAGAAGTGTGACTGAGAACCGTGCCACAGCAGCAGCGCCCCTCGGGTGTTGTCCATCTTCAGGGCTGTCGCTGGCACCCACTTCCTTCACAAAATGAGGACGTTTACTCAGACTTACTGGGTATTGGGTATGATTAAGTGCTGTGCAAATGCACACTTGTATGGTTGCAGTTATCCTTCGATCACTTACCCTGTACTTCATATATTTTTGATAAACATTGAAGACTTTAAAGGATATTTTAGTTAACATCTTGATCCTCCCTCCCCTGAAATAGTGGTTCTAAAGTCTTTAAAAATCTGTTTGCAGATTGTCATTGACATGTGGGGTTTCTTAGCCCAACAGCAGACATCCATCAGGTAAATATGTGTTTGGTTTTAACCTCCTGTCTCTCAGTGGAGTCAGTATTTCCTTTCCTCACTATGTTCTACTGCAGAAAAGGCAGCACATGGCTTGTCCCACCCCAGACCCTACACTGAGCGGTCTGACAGTTGTTCTGCAAACAGTGGGTGCTTGACTTGTGCATCAGCTAAGCAGTAAAGTAAAAATAAGTTACTCTCTTGACTGCTTTAGAACCTGTTGACTGTATTTAAAGAAGAATAGGAAAATGTAGTAATGGATCTATGTCTCACTTTTTACACAGAATTTAAATATGGAAAATATGAAGCCCCCAAATTAATCAAGAGGTGGTCATTATTATAATTTTAGGGTGAAAGAGGCTTTGTTAACCATGATAAAGCCTATAAGCTAGAATGAAAAATTGAGAATTCTGATCAAATTCTTTGGTAAAAGTATTGTAAAATATATTTTCAAAGAAAAAGGTGTTTGGGGGAATATTTGCAGTATGTGACAGAGTCCTTATCTTACCTAAAAGTTTTTATTAGTAAGAAAGTAATAAAAATCTAAAAGAATGAAGGACTCACACAGTTGAAAGGAAACATTGACACTTTCCTTTTCCAATGAGGAAGATGCTCCTTTTTGCTTCCTTTCTGTGTTGTAACCATGGCCGCTGTTACTTCCCTCTGCTATTCTGCCATCCTGTTCCTCCATCTAGGACTGGAAGTTGGAGTAAAAGAATTGTTAACTCTGTGTTCGTGCCTTTGTGAGTCTTTCGGGAAGATAGAGATTGTTGAATTTATGTGCCTGTATTTTATTTTCTTTTATTAAAAAAAGTAAAGGGAGCCTTATATTTTATTCTCTTCTAAGTTTCCACAAAGTGATAAATTATTGCATATGCTCTTGAGAACCCCTTGTTCTTATTTAGAAATAGTTCTTTAGCTGTACTTGCTTGTACCTGAAGTCTTGGAGGACCCGGGAGGAGGCAGAAGTTTCTGGGATATGATGTAAAATTTCTCATCATTTGAGATGACATTGTTTCTGAAGAGCTTGGGCAGCAGCTACAAGTTCTAGCTGTAAAATGTAGTTCTGGAATGGAAAGGTGAACCTTTTCATTGAAACAAAATATTCCTTTCAAGAGTGTCTCTTCTGTAGAAATAATCATAAAAAACACTGAGCTTCATGGGATTTTCAATGAAAGTGGGATCAGAGCATTTCTGGAAGAAGGAAACTTTGAAGTTTCATTCTGCATAAGTACCAGAGTCACATGCCAGTGTAAGATGGAGTGGGGTAAGAGAACATCTGAGGTGTGAGTTTCCAGTATCCCTTTGCTGAGGGACCCAGGGAGGTAAAGTAGGAAAGAAACAGCATGTACAGAGAAAATACATCTGTTCTAAAATGAGCCAAAGTGCACTCCTGGCTTTGCAACCTAGCTGTATGACTCACTTTCCTCCACTGTAAATTGTGATCGAGTTGACTTTAGATGGTAATTATTTAGAATTAATGGGAAGTACTGGGCATATCAGTGTTGTAGTGTTCTGTAAATGGTAACGGATAATTTTTATTTGGCATTAAGGAAGAATCAACAAAGTAGTCTCCCTTAATTTACTGATATCTTAATGTATCAGTATTCTTGAGATGATATTCTCAAATTGAATTGCATGCTTTCTGGGTTATGAGTAGTTTATTGAATCATTGCATCATCCCACCATTCAAAATAGAATTGGGGTTCTCAGAGCCAGGCCTCCTTCTAATCTGGAAAACCAGCAGGTTCCGATAGAAAGGTGTGTGTGCTCAACTCATGCTTTTTTTTTTTTTTTGGCACCTAGTCATGCTCCCTGAACTCCAGATTTGTACGTGGGACCCCTGTCTGTCATATCCATTTGGTTCCTAGTGAGAATCGCAGACTTTGTGGATAGGAACCTGAACCCCTGGTTGTCTACTGCCATCTGCCTCCTCTGGACCCTCCCCTCTGCTCTCGCTAACCTGCTCATGCTCATTCCTGGTGGCCCACCCAAGCCTGCCCTCCCTTTGCGCTGTGCATTGTCTCTGCTTCTCTGTTGGGATCCTCTCCCTCGGAGACTATCAGGTCAGCCTCTCAACCCCTCCAGGCCTCATAGAAACAGACTTCCTGGTGACCTAAGCGGTTAATGTTCATCATTGCAGCCGCTCGCACCTTTCCACCCCTGGTTTCCTTCTTGCCTCAGAACTTGGGTGTTAGTTTATTTGTTTTGTGTTCCTCAGCTTGCGCAGTGAGGCCAAAGATTATTTTTCTGTCTTGGACCTGGTTGTATCTTCATGGTCATCGGTGTTCAGTGAAGGGAGTGAATGAACCATGGATTAGGCCCTGGGTTCTTCTTTAACTGCTTATGTGTATTTGTTTGTTTTGTTTTCAGTGAGGAGAGATGGATGACAGCCAAATAGACCAGCACATTGAAGCTGATTAGGCAGGGTCTAGAGGGTAGAAGGGTCAGCATGGCCAAGGAGAGGCGCGGAAGGTGGGAGTCACATATGCCTCGCTCTTATGGGATGACTGTCTTGTGGGGCTGGGTGGGGGATAGTGGAAAGGAGTTTCAGGGATGAGGAGGGGGATCAGCCTGCGGAGTACATGTGTGACATGTCAAGAATTTGTGGGCCTGATTCTGACCTGGGTTTCTAAGTTAGACAATGGAATGACTGAATTTCCATTTTCAGAAAGATGGATCTCATTCATGTGATGAGAGTCAAGTAGGTGGGATAGTGGGGATGGGATGGAGCAGAGATGTTAGGGGATCCATGGGCCTCCCCAAGTCTACCCTTCCTCAAAACATCAGAGCACCCGCAGAGCTGCAGGTGAATGTTACGGTTCTCTGTCTGGGGCTGCTGCCATTTGTAGGAATGATCGGTGGCTGAGGCTATAGGGGCGTGGGACTGCGGAAGTTCCCAATGCTCCTCCACCCTCCTTTTGTGGGGTCACCAAAGCTCTGGGACACATCACTGATGGTTTTTGTCAGCTTGATGAGTAGCTGTGTAGCACAGAGCACGCTCTCAGAAATACATTGTCTTACAGGATCACAGTGTTCATCAGTTTTAATTATTTTTATTTACATATGGGTATCCTGAGGAAACACAGAAACTGTAAAACTCCCGTTGAAAGAAGAGAATGTATGCAATTGAAGTACTTGAATCAGATTTAATAGCAATGTTATTTTTCATTTCAGGAAGCAGCAGTTGGATCATGGAGAGGTAAAGATAAAACGTTGCTAAAATTTCACTTTCATTTTATCCTTACTTGTTTTAATGTTTGTATCTGTTTGGACTTTTCTAGTTTTAGTTGGTAAGTGTGTGGGCAAATGCCCTAGTCATCTTCAGAAGAGTGCTCTGAGAATGCCGCATGTATGACTGTGTGAGCTGATGCCTGGCCGTCACTGTCACGGCAGTCAGTGGAGACCCACATGCTCTACCCAGAACAGCCACACAGCACAGCATGTGTTTCTGGAGCCAGGGTGAACACATGTGTGATTGGCCTGTCCCAAGGCCTGAAGGGGACAGTGTTTGGCTTGATGGCTCCTAGAGTCAGTGTTTGTTTCAATAGCTGTTCATGAGGTGTTCCTCAAGCTGTGGCTATCAGTTCAGAGACACAGGCTCTGTGAATGTAACGCAGCAGCCTTCGGAGCAGCTCCCAGTGCAGTGGCAGCAAGAGAGGCATGGAAGTGATGTTCAGTCTTGTTTCAGAAATCAACATCTTATTTTTTCCCAATATATTCAACAGATTAGGGCGCTACTCTTGAATTTCACAAATAGCAAGAGTAAAAAATATGTTCTTTTTCTTTCAGCTCGTTTATCATGCACTGCAGCTATTAGCATATACAGCCTTGGGCATTCTAATTATGAGACTAAAACTCTTCCTGACACCACACATGTGCATTATGGCTTCCCTTGATCTGCTCACGACAGGTAAGTTGGAGCCATCAGCCTTTGTGTGGATTACAGGTGCTCAGATCATTTTGCCCCCCATCTTTGTCTTGAAGTGGTCCTAAAATACTAATGAATTAGCAAAGTTCTTTAAAAGTGGTATTTTAGTTAAATTTTTTGTGTTTGTGTACTGATCTTTCATAAAGGGTAAGACCCGAAAAGCTCATTAGTTTCTATTCTTCCAACTTCTGAGTTAGTCATTAGCATATAACAAACAAACAATCAGTGCAGGCAGAATTCACGAATGATTATTACAGATGTTGATAGAAAGCAGAGCTTAATTATGGAAATAATTTTTTGTTTTGACATTACGATCGCAAAGTTCTAATAATTTCAAGTTGCAAGTCCTTTTTCAGTATCAAGCATAGTTTCTAAAAATTTACTTGTGTGCACATTTATGTACATAGTCTCTTATTTCTTAAAATCTCGTTGAAGCATCTGGGCAATTTGCTGCCCATTTCTTGGGGTAACCAGCCGCTGTTCTGTGTTCAGAGGCCTTCCCCTGGGTCACCTCCTGTCC
Source organism: Cryptotis parvus (assembly GCA_021461705.1). Taxonomy (NCBI): domain Eukaryota; kingdom Metazoa; phylum Chordata; class Mammalia; order Eulipotyphla; family Soricidae; genus Cryptotis; species Cryptotis parvus. Next base: position 32,279 of record JAJIBD010014165.1, read on the forward strand.
TTACTCAGCCAGTGTGGCAAGTCTGCTGAGCATCTCACCATGCTAGAAGGAGGGGCCAGAGTGGCCAATAGAAAAAGTCAAAAAAGAAAGAATGTACGTGCCAGGCCCTCGAGGACCTTGAAATCTGGCTTTGCGGACCAATGAGAAGTCACTGGCCAGAGGGACGAAGGGGGAAACCATTCTGTCTGAGAAATGGTGTTTGAGTGTGCACAGGCAGCACGTGCTTGTGGAGAGCCAGAGTTCTGTTTCCTGAGGCTTCCCTAGCAAGGTCAGAAGATGGGCCTAGAGGAGCATCCTCTGACCGCCAGCTGGCCTCATGGCTGAGGGCCTTGCTGTACTGAGGTGGCCCAGAAACCCCACTACAAAAGACCCTTACGACTTTGAAACTCCCTTACTGCTTGATCAGGTGCTCTCACATTTTCATTTTGAGCTAAGCCTGAAAAAGTTTGCTGGTTGTTCCTCTTTCCTGAATCTCAAAGTAGAGAAAGCAAGTTGAGAGACCTTTTCAAGCCATGACCACCTATTCAAGGCTGATAGGGGATCATTGTTTCTGGAGCTTTTCCTTAGGAGAATTTATCCTTTACCTGAGAATCCAGCAGAGACCATGCTCTTCTTGGAAAGAATGTTACCTGACTGGCTGCGTGATGGTTTGTGTTAGCAGTTATCAATGTGTTCTTTATTCCATTTCAGCTGTTTGGATGGCTCTTTTTGCAAAGTACATCCTGGTGCTGTTGTTTTTGCTATATTAGCTGCAATGTCAATACAAGGTTCAGCAAATCTGCAAACCCAGTGGAATATTGTGGGGAATTCAGCAACTTGCCCCAAGAAGAGCTTATAGAATGGATCAAATATAGTACAAAACCAGGTAAAGAAGAGAAAGTCCATTTTGTAGCTAGGGTTTTCCATACTATTTTATGTAACCACTGTGGAAATTCTAAATTCAGTTTACTTTCCAGTGGCTTTCTCTGTTTCAGCAGAGCCGCTACTAGATTCTTAAGGAAAGGAAATATCACCCATTTTCTTAGTCATTTGTTTTGCTATTTTCCATAAATTATCATTTTTAGATATTCATCCTGTTTTATATGCCACAATTTAAAATAATTATCTTAGCCCTTCCTACTTCTCCTTGAATGGTCTTGCGGAATGATGTATTTTCCCACATCTAAAAGGAGATTTTTGTTTTCATATGAATATCAAGTGACTCAGATCTTCCTTGGTGCTGGAAGAATCTTGATTTCTGATGAACTGCTCTTATCTGAGCTTCTCAGAGAGCAAAGGTGCCACCGGGTCACCTGGAGCCTGTCACACTGTTCACTTCATAACTCACATTTGCTCACAAGCTCACTGGCTTCTGGAGCTAATGTCTTGGTCAACTTCTCTGTGTAACAAACACACTTTCTAAGCTACAAATCCCAGAGAACATGTATTCCCATCAATTGTTTTCCTACTTGAGTAAGACATGCATGGCCAGAAAAGTGTTTCTGGGAGGCCGTGCTATGAAATTTTCCGATTTGGTTTGGTGCTTCTTTCCTCAAATCAAGAAAAGGTGTCTTTTTGGTCGGTAGGAGCTTCCCAGACACTACTTAGAGGATCTGGGGCCTCTCTCGGCTGTGCTCAGGCACTGGAGCCCACTCAGCACCAGGGCCCAAGGAAGCCATGCTGTCCAGGTCCTGCCCAGGCCACCCCAGTGTGCTGGGGGCCATGTGGTACCAGGCTGAGCAGTCACATCTGAGCTCGCTGCTATTTCCCCAGCCCAGGAAAGAGCTCAGTGTGCTCGCACATGCTTGCATGCAGGAGGCTGGGTCAGTCCCAGGCACACATAGTCCCTGGCATGAGTAAAACATATTCTCATTGATGATTGGAACCTGCCTCAGGAGAAAGGGGAGTTTACCCAGCCCTTACTTCAGCCGCCTGACTCCATTCTGGGCCTGACCTTGAGGATCGAACACGTTCATGCTGGCGCAAACCGCCAGCAGCTCACACTGCTGTCCCATCGTACATATTGTACCAAAGAAATTTTTTATGTTTGCCAAAAATTTCATATTACTCTTGGCAGCTTGGCACTGTCCAGCAAAGATGGACACTGTTCTGAGCCACCAGATATCGAAACTGTCCGTGTCTGCGGCACTGTGCCCAGTCGCAGACCTTGTTGGGCCTCAGCCTCTCCCCGGTGAAAAGTGGTGCTGATTCAAAAACACAGGCTCACGAGTGTCTCACTTAGACCTGCCTCCTGCTTGCAGATGCCGTGTTTGCAGGGCGATGCCCACGATGGCCAGTGTCAAACTCTCTGCCCTTCGGCCTGTTGTGAACCATCCACATTATGAGGATGCAGGTTTGAGGTTCGTATACGCTTCTCTCAGTGTTGACAGTGAAAATTTCTTAACTAGTCATGTGGGAGCCAGCAAAAATCATGAGGCATGTTTTCAAAAGGCCATGCTGAACTCAGATTTATGGTGTTGGGGGAAAGAAGAATGCTGAGCAGAGGCTGCCAAGCTAGACAGAAAGCTAAAAGCTCTCCAGGCAGTGAGACCTACAACCCTTACAGTTAACCTCTCTGCTAGACACAAGAGAAGAAATCACGCCATTGTAATTTTCTCAGGTGACCGGACTCCTGACTCCCAGGTCCTCATCAGTGGTGGTCATCCTGAAGTTCCCCTGAAAGCTCCTTACTTAGCCTGCAGAATTTTTATTACGATTTTTTAGATACCATTTTTCTTGATTTCTGAGGACCCGGTTGAAATGGAATTCCATTCGAAGAAGATGGAGGGGTTTGAGAAAGAGAGAGTGAAAGAGAGAAAAGAGATAAAGAACCTGCCATAGAGGCAGGCTATGGGATGGGGGGAGGGAATCAGGGACATTGGTGGTGGGGAAATGGGCACTGGTAGAGGGATGGGTGCTGGAACACTGTATGACCGAAACCCAAACATGAACATCTTTGTAAGTGTATATCTCACGGTGATATAATAAAATATTTTTTAAAAAAGAAGATGGAGGGACTTTTTTTTTACCAGTGTAGCCCAATAGAGTGATCCTTTTTTTTTTTTTTAAATGTTAGATTCTTGCACTCTCTGGGGAAAGTAAATAGATTTTAGTTTTGATGCAGTTTCTGGAATTGTTCCAGCCACTCATTTCCTAAGTGAATGTGGGTGGATTAATATATTCTTTGTGGAACAATAGGACATATATTTTATACATAAAAGATCCTTTTAGGTTAAAAAAAAAATCAATTTCAGCAAGCAAGTTTCCAGTGCACTTGTGTTTAATAGTTGGGGAATGCTTATTTTTGGGGTGGCTTGGAGGGGTACTTGGTTTTTGTTGTTCAAGTCTACAAATAAAGTGAAGCGCCATCTAATGCTAATTTGTTTGGTCTCAAGGTTGGGACAGTTGGTGTGTTTGTGTGTGTGTGTTTTATTCTATCCATACACATAGAAGATAGCTGTAGATATACTGTTTTTTTCTAATTGCTTTTTCTTCCCAGTATCCCTGAGCAGGAATTTCTATGGATAATGCTTTCTTGACCTAACTACATTCTGTATTGTTTTTCTTCCAGTCCCATTCACTGCTTTCTTCCTAATGGTTTAATTGTATCCCTTTCTTTGTCTTTAAAGAGCCAGAACAAAAATAGTATATTCAATGTATAGTCGAAAAACTGCTGAAGAAGTTAAGCGAGAATTGGTAAAGTTACAAGTGAATTATTACATTCTTGAGGAATCTTGGTGTATAAGAAGATCCAAGTAAGTATTCATCAGTTAAAAAGTTTTTGTTTGTAAAATATAAAAACTAAATTCAATTCATGGCAAGTTCTTTACTTGTCCCACTGAGATGTAAATAACATTTAGCCAAAATTGATGGGGGTGGGGAAGAGATTACTTAATGATCTGAACTGAATGTTTTTTTTCCTTTTCTAATTATTTTATTTGTATCTCTTAAAATAATGGACTGGAGGCGGTAGAGAGCTTGCCTTGCACATGGCTGACTTAGGTTTGAGTCGCCTACCACCTATGCTCCCCTGACAAACCATGAGTGACTCCTGAACACAGTCATGAGTAAGTCTTGACTGCTTCCCAGTGTGGCCCCTAAGCAAAAAGATTTTTATGTGTATCTTAAAGGTATAAAACCCACCCTGATTGGAATATCCCAAGTGATTTCTGTTTCCTTCAATATTTAAGAACTTATTTAAAGTTGAATGCATTGGGGCCGGAGTGATGCGTCCAGCGGGTAAGGTGTTTGCCTTGCACACAGCAAACCCAGGTTTGATCCCCCAGCATCCCATATGGTCCCAAGCACTGCCAGGAGTCATTCCTGAGTGCAGAGCCAGGTGTAAACCCTGACCATTGCTGGGTGTCACCCCAAAAGCAAAAAATAAATAAATAAACAAACAAATAAATAAAGTTGGATGAATTTTCTTTCAAAGATTTCTAAGGAAGATGAACTGTACCCACTAAATGCTGTTGTCAGAAAGCCCTTGCTGCAGCCCACACCCTGTGACAGGTCTCCTCTCTGCACAGCCTCCCAGAAACACTTTCTGGCCATGCATGTCTTACTCAAGTAGGAAAACAATTGATGGGAACACACGTTCTCTGGGATTTGTAGCTTAGAAAGTGTGTTTGTACAGAGAAGTTGACCAAGACATTAGCTCCAGAAGCCAGTGAGCTTGTGAGCAAATGTGAGTTATGAAGTGAACAGTGTGACAGGCTGCAGGTGACCGGTGGCACCTTTGCTCTCCTGAGGAGCTCAGATAAGAGCAGTTCATCAGAAATCAAGATTCTTTATGGAAAACTATCTACTACTGTCTACTGCTGCTCAAATTGTCAGCATTTCAAGAGAATTCTTTGGGGACTGTGATATTTATTACTCAGCCATGTTCCATGCCACCTATTTCAACAAGATGTTATAATGGAATACTTACTATAATAATGGAATACTTACTGACTCAGGAATGAAAGAGTTTTGCCATTGCAGCATCTACACCACTTTGCACATAGGAGTGTTCAAACAGTGATTGATTGTTGGGTGGTTTTTCTAGGAGCCTGTGCCAAGAGAGTTGAATTTAATTAGGACCTATAAAGAAATTTTCATAGTTATAATTTAGAAAATTCCAAGAAATCTTACTTACTCTTAAGAGTAAGAATTCTTATAAACATTCAGAATATATATGGAGTTTCTATAATTGTCTTTAATTACTTTACTATTTTTTTTTTTGTCAAAAAGCTATAAACTTTTTTTTTAATTTTTGGACCACACCTGCTAATGCTTAGGGATGACTCCTAGCTGTGCATTCAGTAATTAACCCTGGTGGGCTCACAGGACCATATGGGATGCCAAGGATCAAACCTAGGGTGTCTGTGTGCAAGGCAAGCACCCACCAACTGTACTATCTCTCCAGCCCCAAAGCTATAGACATTTTTCCTAATAATCTTATGAAGGTGTTGTAATAAATGACTTTTGGGCTGAGATTTATACTTGGGATAATTCAGCTTTTTCACAGAGATTTTTGTTGGTGAAGGGGCTTTAAGCAGTGCTCATGAGGGTGGACCTCGTGGTGTCCGGATGCTGAGTCTTGCAGGGGATAAGGCTTGGCCTCCATGGTTAAGCCTATGGCCGGCCTTTGCACTGTCTCCTGGCTTCTGCAGCAATCAGGATCCCTTAGTTTTGCCATCCCGTAGGATCCCAGAACAGAAATGCACCAGCAGCATGGGTATGCCAGGCTCTTCATGGGCACCTTTTGGGAGACCCCCTTGCCATTCGGTAGCCCTTTGATAGAGCAGTGAGTGCTGCTATGAAAGATAGCTGAAGGGGAACACCATTGTTGTTTCATAACAGCAAAATGGTGGTCAGTTGAATTGCCCACCTAAGAAGATGTGGCTAAATAATAGTGCAGGACCAATAGCAACTAGCAAAACAAATAAAATGGGCCTTTATATGCTGATATGGAAAAATGGCTGCGGGCGGTGGGGGGGTGGGACCTCAGGAATTCCAGGATAATTTTCTTTTTGGAGATCAACCTGGATAATTTTCTTATTTTTCTTTTTGGAGACCATCTATATGGGTACATCTATGTAAGGAAAACAGGCCCAAGCCTATGTTTGCATGTGTGTGAGTCTGATCATGTATGGAAGAAGGTTCAGCAGGATGTATACAGGATTACTGCAGAGTGCTTCGGAGAAATAGCAGGGAGGGTGACTGTGGCAGGCCTGAGCAGCACTCTTAGACTGGTTGATGACCTCAAATCAGAGAGGTCATTAAAAGGGGAAGAGTGATTCCTGCGCCCAGAGCCAGGAGGAATCCCCTGAGCACTGTGGGTGTGCCCCCATAATGAGGAATAGTTTCAGTTCTCTATAATTTTCTCTTGGTTTTATTTTCATTAATCCCCTCAAAATTGGAGATTATAACCTTAGCCAAAGTGAATAGTGATATCTATGGAACAGTTTTTATTCTGTTTTGTTTGGGAAGTCAAATCTAGGTCAGCTGCATGCAGTGCAAGTACCCAGCTCACTATACTATCACTCCAGTACCATGAAACCATATTTGTTTTAATATAAATACTACAGTTAGCTTGAAGAACTTACCTGGTGAAGTACCACCTAATACTGATATCACTTACCATTCTTTTTACATTGCTTTTTAAGGTGTAATTATGCATATATAATATGAACTTAACAGGTTTTTCTTTAATAGGCTCATTCAAAAATACAATTGATGCAAAGTTGGTCAGTGCGAACTCAGCATGTTTTCTAATTATGTTTAAAAATCATAATAACGCCTCTTCCCATGCACTAGTCTCAGTGCTAAATGCTTAATCTGTTCCTTGTAGTCCTTGAGCCACGGGTGTTTTTATTTCACTAATGTTGAGCGCAAGTCTGAGTGAACTATCAGTTATTCTTGGTAAGTAGTAGAGGGAGAATTTAACCAAACTCTGTAGTCTCATCACCTGAAATCATGTGTTTTGTTGTTCTGTTTCTTTCTTTATAATAACCTTTTCTGGATTTAACTTGTTCTGAAGAGGTATCATGATAGCTTACAAGGATATAAATGTTATAGGATTTAAAAAAAAATAGTGGGGGGAAAAATCTGGGGTGAAAATCTAACAAGGGTGCTCCACTTTATCGTTGTTTAACAAACATGGCATATATGTCATTGACACAACACATAATCAATGTCACATTGATTGTAAAAATACTTCTATTAATCTGTGACTTAATTTTTCTAGGCCTGGTTGCGTATGCCTGAAATTTGGGATGTGGAAGACCCGCTAATGCTGGGAAGCCACCTTTATGTAACCTCTTGGTGAAGGAGTCAAGCCTCACTTCACCACCGTATTTCAGAACAGTGTTTACAAAGTCTTGGAAGTTATTGAAGAGTGACTTTGGCCTGCAGAGTCTGCATCAGTGATGCTCTTCAGGTTTGGTTAATAAGTCATGCTGTGTTTTTAATCTGAATCGCTAATTTTTTTTTTAAATTAAAACACCATGATTTGTCAGTTGTCACTTGTCTTCCCATTGTTCATTGATTTGCTCGGCGGGCACCAATAACGTCCCGTTTGTTGGGAACGAGGTCCATTATTGTTACTGTTTATGGCATATTAAATACACCACGGTAGCTTTCAGGCTCTGCCATGGTTCTGGGTTCATCCCAGGGGGCCAGTCTTTTTTCTATGTCACATCAACCATTCCAGGGCCCATGGGGCAGAGCCCTGGTATAGACAAGCCTGTCTCCTGTCTGGCACCTGCCAACACAGCCGGGTACCACAGCCATACCTGCAACACCTTGAAGGGCAGGGAAACAACATGATTTACAAAGTAAAAAAGGTTTTCATAGTACAGTTGTAGAGAGATTCAAACTTAAACACCACTCCACCCACCAGTGTGTTCCCCCTACTAAAGATCCTCATTTCCCACCTACCCCGATCCCCATGCCTGCTCCCCTCAGCTGGCACTAATCATATTGACCATTAAAGCATGTATGTGGCGAAGTTATTGATAAAGCCACTTTTTTCCTCTGGCTAGTTATGGCAAATCTGGCTGAATTCTGTTTTTTGAATTTACTTCTGAGATTCTAGAACGTGGTTTGTTTCTACTAGTTTGAGATATGTGTGACTCCTCAGGGAGAGTCAAATAACATCTCTAGTTCCATGTGTTGGTGTCTCTGTATCATGGCCAACAGCCCAGAGGCAGTTCATGGGCAGGTCTACCAGACCTCCCGATTGGGACAGAGGTGGGGGGGAAAAAGACCCCAGTTACCATCTCTACAGAAGCCCAGTGACTTCAGCCGCTGGACCCATATACCTGGGCTTGAAATCAGCTGCTCTCTTGGGTGGGGCGGCTGATGAGCTGTGGAGTCCAGACATTGAAAATGGCTGAGATTATGGTGAGTGAGGTTCCTCTGGCTTCTTCTGAGGCCCAGTTGGAGTGGTGGGCTGGGACCAGAACACGTCCTCCCTCCTGGACACCTCGTAATCAGCTGAGCATGGAAAGAACCAGATCTGAATCACTAAAAATTTTATAGGGACCTTTTTCCAAATAGAAGACATACTTTGGTCCATATGAATGTCACATTGATTGTAAAAATACTTCTATCAATTACCATTTCTCTGACATTACCATATCTATGAAATTACCATATCTATGAAATTACCATATCTATGAAATTACCATTTTCAGTGTGCTCCTTAAAATTTGCTATGCAAATGAGTATGTGCTTACAGTAAGTATTTGTGTGAAGGTAAGCCAAACCATGTATATTAAAAACCTGAGTTAGTTTGATGACAAGGATAATAGAACAGTCAGTGCCAATTCTGGTGGGGACTGCTGACACCTTGCTGGCATTTCTGCCTTCTCTTGTGCCTGAAAATGCCCCTGATTTTGTTCATTCTGTCATCCTCTTTGTCCCTTGCCAGCTGCTGGCAAGAACAGGTGGGAGGACATCATTTTGGTGTGGAATTTCTATTTATCACACTTCTCCTGCCCCCTTCATTTCTCTCTCTATGTTTCTCTCTCTTTCTCTCACTTTTTGGGTCACACCTGGTCATGATCAGGGTTTTCCCCTGGCTTCTGCACTCAGAAATTACTCTTAGTAATGCTCGATGGACCATATGGGATGCTGGGGATTGAACCCAGTTTGGCCACATGCAAGGCAAATGTTCTACCCACTCAGTATTATCATTCCAGCCCCTCTTCTCTTTTAACAAAACATCTCTTGTGCATTATTAATCCATACTCTTGGACCCAGTGGTTAGTACCAAATCCTGTACCAACCATGTGACATTACTGTTTCTTGCTTGTTCTCCCCCTCTCAAAAATGCTTTGCCAGACAAGTGTTGCTCACTCATTTACTTGCTCATCATGTACTTGCACTTATTTTTAAAAAAAGTTTAACAGCAATTATATATTTTAGTATATTCATGTTTGTATTTCAAATAACTCTTAATACCACTATGAAGCATTTAATAATTTTAGATTTTAAGAAAACTCTTTGGGCAACCCTCAAATATATACATCTAGAAACAAATGTATATTTGAATAGAGAGATAATTTACAGTGAAGCTAGTAGTATGTGGGTAATTCTCTTTATTAAAATAAAAAATAACTAATTTTCTGTCCAGAAAGGGGAAATAAATAATAATTGAGTTTTCTTATATTTAACTTTTTTTAAAGTCTATCTTTAATAAGAAAAAGCCTGACATTATGCTAGAATTCTGGCTTCAGAAGTAATCTTTTTTGTATGAACACAATAATTATGTGAAGACTGAATAACGGTATTCCTCTTTATCTTTTTCTTCCTGCTTATTTTTTATTTTGAAAACTTTCCAAATCTGCTTTAAATTCCTAGGATTATATTTTGTTTCTTGGAAGTAAATTGTGTGAAATGAGATTCTTCAAATCAGTGACTCCTCAGAGCTGCTAGAAACAATTAAGATTTTCAAAATTCTAAGCAAAAGCACACTCAGTGGACACCCGTTTGATGACAGTGTTCTCTTTATCAACTCCAGGCAGAGTTCCTCATCGTGGATTGTCCTTGAGACCGACACCTCAGGGATGCTTTCTGGTGCTCACCCTGGAGCCACTGAAGAGCTGCTGTCCTCTTGCTACCTATCCCCAGTGCCCATGGACTAGGATGGGCCTGGTCTGGGAAGAACTCGCTGTGTTTGAGCAGAAGCTGCAACAACAGCGTCGTCTGCCTAAGTGCACAGCCCCAGTTTGCCAGCAGCGTGTCTTGGGAGCCTCTTCCCAGAGGTTACCTGGAGGTTCTGTTGGTGACCTCTGCCCCCTCCACACCCACCCTCACCCTCTGGCTTCCTCTCTCAGTTGCTGGGTTACTTTTCTTTCAGGGCATCTGCAAGTTTCGGGACAGGACAGCTGGCCAGTGGTGGGAAGCATCTAAGGCCAGGAGCATGGAAGGAGGCTATTGGAGCCCACTGCAGTGGGGCATCACCGCAGCTGTTCTCCGCACGGATGGCTGATTCAGTACAGTTGCAGTTGGGTTTTTTGTCCAAGTCCTACTTTTAAAGTTAATCTGTGTTCTGTCCGCCTTACTAGCTCCTTCCTAACAAGTTCACAAGTAATGATTGGCAGTCCTATACAGTAGAAAACACAAAAATCCCATTAGGTGTGCTGGGAAGCTTTCAGGAGTCGTTAATTTGCTTTTTTGGTTCCAGAAGCCTTTTGTAAACCGTATGTATTAGAACGGTGAAACCCACCAGCAAGCTGTATGTCAGCCAGGTTAGAACCGGGGCCTCGGGCTCTCACGCTTACAGCCTTGGTCCTATCTGGGAGCAGCCGGTGCCTGTAGGATTATAAATATCTTTTATGACAACATAGAGTAGTAGTAGGTTCTATATCCATGACAAAGCAGTATTAAAGCTCAGTCTTTTACATTTTTAGCTTTTGAAATATTTTTTGCTTTATTGTGAAGGAAGTGGGAAAGAGATGATAAAAATAATTATTGTTATGAAATTTGAATAACAAAGTTGGGACAGTATTGCTCTTAAAAGGAGAGCCTCCTAAAAATGTGAAGAAAAGGTGGGAGGATGTGTCAGGATAAAGTAATACTCGTAGGAAGTTTTGTATTTTTATGAATTTTATGCCAGTTGTTTACATGTACTATGTTAAATAAAAAGATGATAAAGTGGTGGTTTGGTTGTGAGTGCTTTTTCCTCTCTGTGACACTCGGACATAGCCTGCCTCATTCTGTAGCAAGGGAAGGGACCACTTTAGCTGCTCTGTCAGCTTAGGCAGATAATGGGAGAGGAAAGCTATGGTGGAAGGAGTTCAAGCAGAATTTGGCTTGTTCCTTTCACATTGAAGTACCTTTGAACCACATCCCTGGTTGTGTAGGTTTTGGGATTCCAGTCCCGTTGCTCTTATTGCCAGTTTGACTTACTTCACTATAGCTTGTGATCAAGAGACACCATCTTCCCCCTCTTCTTTTTTGGGAGGGGGTGAATCTGAGGTTGCTAAAAGCTTTTTCTCTTACATTAAGCCACAAACAGTTTGGTCTCTTAACATGTCTTAAATTTGAGGCTTCATGTTTTTCTTTAGATACAAGCATCGAAGCTTTAATTTATTTTTAAGTGTGTGTGGTCTGCTCTGGAGGGAAGACAGTTTGGCTTAGTTCGTGAAATTAATTCCTTAACACAGCAGTGCGCCTTCACTCTGTGACACATCTTGGGGGAATAAAGCATTTGGGGTGTAAGCGGTACCCAGCTTCTTGGGTGAAAATGGAAGACTTGTAAACACCTACCACAGTACTCCAGCAGATGGTTTGTCATCTAATTGGCATAACTTGGAGCCGTGCGGGAAGCTTAAAATACTGAAGCCTCCAAGATATTTGTATTGAGGTGGTGCTTTGAGGGATAATTGGGTCATCAGGATCCCGAAAGCACCTTCTGGATGGACTGATGCCCATCCAGTGCTCACTCAACAAAATCCTGCTAGCATAGTTGGGTAGAGCATTTTGCCTTGCACACTGCAGACCTGAGTTTGATCCCATATGGTCCCCCTGTTGGGTTTCTTTAAGGGTGCAGGAGTCCCTTCGAGGGACCCTAGCTTGTACTTCTTAAAGGGATGGATATCAATATTTCCTTGCTCTGCCCTTAAGCAAGCTCAGGCCAACCCGCTCTATGCTCTAACTCTGTCCTGTGGGCTCTCTACTCCCTCTAACTCACTCTGCCTAGCTAGGCTGAGAACCCACAGTCTCAACTGACAGCTCAACTGATTTTCAACTTCTTTATGCCCCATGAATTTGGGTATAGGCCATCCCTTTAAAGTGATACAAGTCCAGCACTTTAAAAGATCTCTTGAATCTCTTAAAGGGATCAACAGTCCCGAGCACCATCAGGAGTAATTCCTGAGTGCAGAGCCAGGAGTAACCCTGAGCATTGCCAAGTGTGACCCAAAAGAAAGAAAAATCCTGTCTCCTTACGTAACATAGGAAATACAGCCCAAAGGTAATGTGAAGCCCTGAGTAGACACACTCCCCTGAACACATCCACTGGAAATAAATAAACAAGAACACACATATTATTGATGAAGTAGTTTGGGTGAACAAAGTTGAAGTTTGTTCTTTGGAAATCATTTAAAATCAAGATATAATAGAAGGCATTTTTAAAAACTGGCAGAAACAGTTTAGTTTTCTGTTTATTCTGTTTGCTCTAAATTTGTCAGTAAATTTGAACAATAAATGAAATAGTTAAATTCTTCACAAAGAGCGCGGGCTGACATATCAAATAAGAAATAAGCATTAATGGATGGTACAGTGGGTAGGGTATTTGCTTGCAAGCACAGCTGACCTGGGTTTGCTTTCTGGTACCCATATTGTCACTGAGCACTTGCTCAGTAAATACTGAGTACAGGGCCAAGTAACTCCTGGTATGATCCCAAAAGCAAAAATCAGGATAAAAACATTAGGAGCAGTGTTTTTCACCAGCAAAGAAATTAGTGTAATAAAAGACATCGCGTACATAAGAAAACTAGATATCTAGACAGTTAGAAGCTTTGCTACTAACAAGATACT